>JAUPMG010000011.1:10689915-10705543 GCA_031762675.1 Pachysandra terminalis
GTGTTTGTGTTTGTGTTTGTGTGTGGATATCGGGGTTGTGAATATTGCATATAGTTCTTTGTGTCCAGTATGCCCAAGTTCCAAAAACGTTTCTTCTTTAGCCATGGAACTAATCTTTTGTAGAATCTCTCTCTCGTGCATAATTTTATCTTCCATGGCAGTTATAATTTTTTGTACGCGCATGGTGAGTTTTTATTATTATTATTATTATAAAATTTTTGTTTCCGAAGCTTGCGGGAAACTTCATATTTCATTCTATTGAGCACTCATTTTTCGAACTGTAGGAGGAAGAGCTTTATGAAATTGAGATCCCCCTGAAGTTTGTAGCCTCTGTGGGCACTAGAGTGCATGGATTAGCTTGCTGGTTTGATGTCTTGTTTAATGGGAGGTGAGTTTCAGCCCATTGGTAGTTAACTATGACTGGCTTTCATCCGCATTGTGTTCCTTCTCGTCATTCAAACTTCTGTATATTTAAGTTTGCATCGTGTTTTTGTGTTTGAATGTTCGTAATAAGGTTTTTTTCATTGTTTGAGGGAATATTCAATCAATTTGATGTGCAGTACTGTACAAAGATGGCTTACTACTGCTCCTGGTGCACCTACGACCCACTGGTACCAGCTACGTTGTGTTCTCTCCCAGCCACTATATGTCATGGCTGGTCAAGAAATTACTGGACAACTCCGCATGGTTGCCCACAATGCTCAAAGCTATACAATGCACCTAACTATGTCAGGTTGGTCTTATATCATCCTGTGCTGCTCTGTTGGTGCTGGTATTGCTAAAACCTAAAAGGTTGCCTTGATTTCTGACATGTTTTAACTTCTAAAAGCTAAAATGTGGGGTGTCGGTGCTGAACAAGGAGGAATACTTCAGACATCATCTTGTAAACTTGATCTCAAAGAACCCTACTATCGTATGTCTCAGCCACAACCTTATGCATGGGCCCAGGATCAACAACCACAACAATTAGTACAACCGCAGGTATGCAATCGTGTCACATGCAATTTCATATGGGTCTGATTATGTGCTGTTGTAGTCCTTTGGTTTGATTAAATATAATAATATAAAAGAAAGAATAAGAAACAACTATTCTTTGAATAAAGCATTTGCTACTAATATTTCAAACATCAAACACACACACACACACACACACACGCAGACATGCATCAATAGTCCAACACCTAGCAAAAATACCATAAATGAAACATTACTTCTTTTTTTTGTTGAAATGAGATGAAACATAACTAATCAATGCTAAAATGTAACAACACAACTTGAAACTTAACCAATCAAAAAGCAACTAGAAAAAGTGCAGTGCGGCTCTTAAAGCTTCTCTCTTCCATTAATTACTTGGAAAAAGTGGGATTGGGCTCCGAAAGCTTATCTCCTCTTCATTACTTAGAGAAGGTGGGGTGCGGCTCCTAAAGCTTGTTTTCTCTCAACTTTTAAAAAGACAACATCAAACCCCAAATAAGTAATAGCAAAACCTCAAAAGACTCAAATCCCTAATTACTTTAGAGTTGAATTACTCTGTATTCTAAAATAGTTAAACACGCATGTAGTGACCCGGCTGGGTTTCCCATTATTGTCTTAACTGGTCGGGTCACTGATTTAATCGGTGGGTCTTCCCGGATTTCGAGACCTAATGGGTTAAAAGCTCACCCGGCTTGGTTACACCACTGAGTATTGCTCGAACCGGTTGAACCTGAAGGGCCGGGTTTTAAAACACTGGTTTTAAGTAGTATTTCTCTTGGATTCTTTTTATACCTTACTAGCTATCGATCTAAAGCTATCATCACTTCAATAAGTCCACATTTAATTTCTGAAATGTACCTTGGTTATTAAAATCTGGCCGGTCATAGACCCTAAATAGAGGGTTGGTTGGTCCAATCCGGTTCAACCAGCAATTCCCTAAGTCCCCGTTTGGATTACACAAGAGTATGCCAGAAAGTTCGTTGGGAAAGTAACATGTCAAAAAGTTAAATTTAATTTTCCTGGAAGTTGTTTGGTTGTGTCAGGAAAATGTATGACTGTGACAGAAAATTTTGATTTTGATGGTTGGTTAAATAGGACTGAATGAGAAAAGTTTTTCATCTGCCCATTTTACCCCTCATTGTATAAGTGCAGGAAGAAGGAAGCTTTGGTGGTGAAGGGTAGGATGGGAAATATGCTCTTCTCCTCAACGTTTCATTTTCCTTTCCCACAAATTCCATTCATTTTTATTGGAGAACAAGAAGGGCCCTTTTTCTGTAGTCAAAGTAATTTGACTGAAACATTTTCTGTGGGACCCACACTTTCTGGGTATCCAAACATGCATATTATGCAGGGAAGCCGTCTTTCCTTTATTTTCCCATAAAATCTGCTATTTAAACGGAGCCTAAATGTGATGTTCAAAATCCAAAATTCTGGACAATTTGCAGATTTGAAACAATTCCCTTTTTCAATTGTTCTCTGTGAATGCTACGGTACGAACATACAAAACCTGTTCAGCACCGTAAGTACTTGATTTGCTTATGAATAGATATACCCTGTTCTTTTCAGGATGCAGTAGGATCTGGGATGATTCAGCAACAGCAATCACAGAATTCAGGAGTTCCATTTAACCGATGATGGAAAAATGTTTTCAACTCCACAGGTGAGCTCTGAATTCCATTTAGCAACCGTGGCATCCATATTTGTATCACATCTTTCCTCTCAATTAAAAATACCCCCTCATAGTGCCTGCTCCTTGTAAATTATCTGACCCTTGAAATCTATTGTTGGGGGTAGGCACTCAGATGGGTTACGTTCGGTCTCGCTCATCATAATTAAATCTTCTATAACAATTAGTTTTGCTTGTTGCAAAATTATTGTAGTTAATCATTTGCAGTAGATTTGAAATTTATTCGATACAAATTACAATGTTCTCAACTTTGGTATCAATCTTCTCCACATGCACATAGAATTGGTGTTGCCAGCTTTGGGGCGGAATGGCTAAGCATCATCACAAATGCTGGTTTGTACTGTCTAAATGACTAGTATTTGCTTACTTTTACATGGGCTTCTGCACCCAAATCTAGACTTGCACTGGAATCCCAGTGAACAAATGCACTGATTGTCCTCGAGGTTGGGACAAGCAGGCAGTCTTATTATGCTTAGGTTGTGTTTGGCCCGGTTTATAGAAGTGCTTATTTCAGCTTAGAGCTTATTAAAGTACTTTTTAAAATTAAGTGTGGTAACACCTAATAGGTAAATGCTTACCCATAAGCAGTAGAGGAAGGTTACCACTAAGGAGAAGCTGTGAGAACAACTTCTCTTATCACTTATAACTTCTCTCATCACTTATGCGAGAAGCTATTTCTAAACTTTATTTTCTTCCTAAACTTTCATTCCTAAACTTTCATAAGCATTTTTATAACACCTATTTTATTCCTAAATTTCTATAATCATTTGAATAAATGTTATTTCTAAACTTTAATAATATTTTTATAATACTTATTTTACCCCTAAACTTTTATAAGCACTTAAATAAATGTATTTGCCAAACGCTATTTTCTTCAAGTAAGTAATTTATTGTTGCTGTGGATAAGTGCTCTGATTGAGTCACTTATCCAAAAGCACAAGTTGGCCAAACATAGCCTTGTAATACTACCCCTAATATGGGCATGTTACCTCTATATATTTGGCCTTTAATTTACTGCATCTGATCAATTGATATCAATCCAATTAATTCACATTTCCATTTATTTAGGACTGTGGACTCAGCTTGGGGTCAGCTTAGCTTGAGCTTTATAATTAGCTCGGTATGTATATGAGATTATACATCCATTTTCTTATATCTTATATATGTATTAATATTAAGAACACATTAATATGAGCCCAAAAAAGTTTAGCTAGTCGGAGCCTTGCTCAAGGTTTATGTGCCCGGGTTGAGTTGGGCAAAGCTTGTTTCGGTTCAGCTCGATTGCAGCTCTACTTTTATGTGCTTTCTTAGAACTTTGTTATATGTTTTTTTTTTTTTTTTTTTCAAAATGGCAGAGAAAATAATTGAAAAAGAAAAAAATGAGAAGGGGGTTGTGGTTGTACTGGGCCTTGCGTCCTCACAGATAAACTTTTAGGATTGGGTTGGACCTAGATTCTGAGTACTTGTGTTAGGTCATGCCGGAAACTAGTTGAGCCTTTCCTAGCTTGGCTCAGGCTCATAAATCTTTAGGAAGGCTAGATTCATTAAAAAAGTTTAGGTTCCGAGCCGAGCTTTCCCCAGCTCACCTTAGGCTCTTAAAAGCTCGGATTGCAAAAGGTTCGATTCATAAAAGCTCGACTAGTAAAAAAGCGTAGATTAGTAAAAATGCACTAATATTATAGTTAATTATTGTTATGTGTAATGTAATATGTTAACTTGTGTGTTTAATATGAATACATACTATAAGATATAGGAATATGAATGTGTAAATCTCATATACAAACCGAGCTGAGCTTTAACTGTGTCTTAACCGTGTCGAGCCTACCTAAGCTTGTTAAGAATAAAGAGCTTTTTTTTGAGCTCAGGCTTAGCTCGCGAGCCTAATTTTAGAGCTCAAGCTTGGTTCATATGATCCGAGCTTGTGCCGAATCCTACGTGCTAGTCTTTTTTTTTGGTAATGTACTTGCAAGTCAATATTAGGTAAATGGCTCGTCTAGGAATCATGGTGTTAAGTATATATAGCCCTATCTATGCATTACAATGCATCCTAAAAGACCCAGATTTTAATGTGTGAAAGGGAAAGCAACCAAAAAAGAATCGAAGTGAAGAGGCCTTTGGACTTAAATTCCATCCTAAGAGTAATCTTGGAAAAAGGCATGGAGGAGGAGAAGTACGTTTTGCATTGAATATGCATGTGGTTATTCGTGTGGTTGGTACTGTTTTTCTCCTTTGGTAGACCAGTTGTTGAAAAACTCCTTTAATAGAATTAGAATTAGATAACAGATTAAAAAATTATTAAAAAAAAATCATGTAAAATAAGTAAAAACAAGAAGGATAGGATAGAACTAATAAGGAAAGATTTAAAGACACAAAATCTATTTAAAAAACATGGTATTTTCAGGGCCATATTGTAAAATTAGTAGCATCGGTTGTAGCGTACATGCATGTATATATTCTCGTCTTTTGCTAATTAAAATCCCTTTGTTATTTTTTTTTCTTATGCAGCCTTAAAAACCCTTCTAGAAGTTAAAGACGCACGCTTCTTTTTTTTAACTTTTACACCATTTTCCTTCAACATTTACTGTTGCAAAACTTATTATTTTTTTATTTTATTTTATTTTATGTCATTTTGTTGGTTGTTTGTCGTCTATAGCATTTCATACAAGAAAAGCTAGAATTGATATTTTGTATAAAAAATATAATTTTTTTATAAATAAAATCACATTAAATAATAAAAAAAAAAATTAATCAAAGGTTTTACCAAATGTTGCATGAAAATGACAATTTTATAGTAAAATTATTGTGATTTTTGGGTTAAATATAGCCAGCGGCATTTTCCTGCAACATTTGTTATAATAAGACATGATTGGTCTTTTTTGATTTTATGTGATTTTATTGTAAAAAGTTTATTTTTAATATAAAATGAACAATAACACCCCTCCCCGTACAAAATGATGGGGCTGTATAGCCTGGGTCTAGATGGTTGGAATATCGGCTGATCCTTGCATCGATGCTTGTTATGTGTTCATAATGATCTCATGACTCACGAAGCCACTTAACAGATCCTTCAGGTAACAAATCCTTTCCGAGACAAGCAAAAGTGAAGGAACCAGCCGATGATCCAGCCATCTGGTCCAGACGATACGGGCCGAAATGACCAATCACAACCCATAGCAGGAAACGCTGCAGGAAAATAACCATTCACAGTCTTTGTTGCCGGAAATGCTGCAGACGATAAGTACCCTACAGAATCACGGCCAAGTGGGCCCATCCTAGCCGCGGATTCGCCAACCAGAGAATGGGCGCAATCGTTTTCATATGATTTCACACAAAACTCGATCCTTGTGCCGCGATAAGGCATAGCGTTCTGTGCCATGCAAATGACATAGACACCGTCCCTTGTGTCGACACGTATCGATATTTGTGCTACGCTATGGCACCACTTGTCAAACCCAACTATATCATCATGCTACATCACCCGACACCTGTCAACATCATACCGATTGTTTGGTCACCATATTGAAGATGACGAATTCATTATCGGGAAGTAAACTTAACGACGAAGGTGTCAACTTGACGCGTTGGACCAGTTTCTCCAATGGGTACGCACCACGTGGAATAAGTCTGACGGTTACCGTCGATCTGGGGTCGTCGAAGATCAAGTTCGCTATAAAGGTTGTTATAACCTACTTTGAATCGCATATTTCGTAAGCGCTTCTTCCATTTTTTTCTCTCCCCTTTTAACTGATCTTCGATCTGCAAAATTTAAATCTCTGAAACAGTTCGAAAATGGCAGAAGGAGATTCCAAACAACAGGTTACTGTGGTAAGGATTTTTTTTTTTCTTTTTTCTTCTTCTTCCACCTGATGCTTTTGTGTGTTGGTAGGGTTTGAGTAGCGATTTCTTTATTCATCCGAATCGAAGTTTTTTCAGTACTTCTGGTGGTTCAAGGGCGATTTCATGATTGTTCCTGGTAGAGGATTCGAGATTTACGCCTCGTTAAAGAAGATCGATCGATATATCAACCATATTTATTTACTTGCTCGATTTCATGAGAATTAGTAGAACTCTTAGGGTTTCTATTGATTTATTTCTTTTGATTATTCATTTGCAGTCGCAAGAAACTGAACAGAAGCTCAAATGTCTCGATTTTGTCCAAGTGGCAGCGATCCATGTGATGGCGTGTTTCTCGGCGATCTACGATTACGCTAAGGAGAACTCTGGCCCTTTGAAACCCGGCGTTCAGACCGTCGAAGGTACCGTGAAGACCGTCATCGGTCCTGTTTACGAGAAGTTCCACGATGTTCCGTTTGAGTTACTCAAGTACGTCGATCACAAGGTAAAAAGCCTCCTCTTCTATTGAATCTATACTACTCCCACCGCGCAGTTTTGTTGCTTAACCTGTTATTTTCCCATCTGATCAGAGCATGTTAGCCAATCATTTACTCTGCCACTAAACAGCGCCGAACTTAGCTGCATTTATTATTAGTCCCGATCAGATTCAAATGAATCTTTTCAGCTATCCGGCGCATTGGATGGCAGTATGGGTTGATATTCAGCGCATGTTAGCCAATCCTTATTATGTCGCTAAACTGCGCTGACGTTGTCCTTGAAAGCCATTATTATTAGTCCAGTCAGATTCCCACCTCACCCAACCAAAGTCTTGAAAGTATTCAAATTCTGCTACTCCACTCATCTTGAGTGGAGTGGCGCGCCGTGAGTGGAGTGGCGCGGCGTAGTGGCCCCCCGTCGCACTTTTTTTTCTTTAGTTTTAAAAAATTCTAATTTAGGTTATATAGTTTTTCAAATTACAAGATTATACTTATTATTTTTATTAATTATTGTTTATAGTTTTATGAAATTATATTCTATACATATATTTTAGTAGAATTAAGTTCTTATACCTATTTCTTTTTTATATACCTATCTATATCCTAAATTTATAGAATAATATCTCTTTTTATATGAAGCCTTATAACTCTATATTTTTATTCTTTTAGTATTTAATTGAAATTTTTTCAGTCCAAATCGATTTCGTTTAGGTAGACAAAATCGAAATCATAAAATTTTGTTTTAAAAGATTTTAAACAATTTTAACAAAAAAATTAAAATTGCTGAAATAATTAAATTTAGTTAGAATAATAATTAAAAAATAAATTATTTTGTTTAAACCATTCGATATTTTTTATGTAATTTTAAATAAAGAAAAAATATAAAAAAAATTTATCTAATTTTGATTTTGATCATCGAGCAATAATTAGTGAGACACGTTAGAGAATTTTTTTTTTTATCATTTGTAATATAATTTAATTTGCCCCCCAAAAAATGTACTCAGCTCTTGAGTAAGATCCATTGCCGCTAACGTACGCAGATAGTGTTATAGTCGGACCATCCAAATCATCGTAATCCTGTTTTGTTGTATGTCTTCTCTAGGCCGGCTATTTTCTACCGCTATCAGCGTATTTTAGTGTCTTTTATCGGCTGAACTTGTTATTATCCCCATCTGATCAGCGCATGTTAGATAGTCCTTCATTCTGTCACTAAACTGTACCGACTTGATCCTTAGCTTGTTCAGAATCAGATGACTATTCCCACCTATACGGCGCATTATATGCGATTCTTTGCAGTTACTTTCATATTCCTTTAGCTAACGTACGCACCTAGTATTAATAGTGAGACCCTATGTCTGCTATTTTGCTCCACCTGTTGTCGTTTTCATGATTTTTTGATCACGTGCTTGCAGGTCGACGATACCGTGAGCGAGGTCGAGCGTCACGTGCCTTCTTTCGTGAAGCAGGCGTCGAGCCAGGCCTTGTTAGCCGCTCAGCAGGTACCGGAGGTGGCTAGATCCGTATGCTCCGAAGTCCAGCGCGTCGGCGTGGTGGAAACTGCTTCGGAGATAGTAAAAACCGTGTACACCAAGTGCGAGCCCACAGCCAAAGAGCTGTACACGAAGTACGAGCCGGTGGCAGAGCATTACGCCGTGTCGGCTTGGCGTTCTCTCAATCGGCTTCCTCTAATTCCTCAAGTAGCCCAGATTGTTGTCCCCACTGCAGGGTATTGGTCAGAGAAATACAATCAGACCGTACTTTATACGGCGGAGAGAGGATATTCGGTGTCTTCGTATCTACCGTTGGTGCCGATTGAGAGGATTGCTAAGGTGTTTGGCGAGGAAGAGAATAAGTCTGGACCCACAGTTTCTACTGGCGGAGAAACTGAAGCTAAGAAGGCTCAGTAAGCTTATAGTGGTTGTTTCTCCTGATATTCTTGTTTGGAATATCTTTTGAAGGTTTTGGCAATTCGGGTTGGTTGATGAATGTGTATTTAACTACTCAGCTTGTTTTTCCTTCTTCTTCTATTAATTAATAATTAATGTTTTTAAGAGTTTTTATTTGTTAGGGATCGTTTGTTATTTTTAAATTACTGAAATTGCAAGTTATTTTTGGAAATTATTGCCTAGTTTTGCATCAGCGGGTTTGGATTTTGGAGGCCCAAATTGTTTTTTGAGCTGGGCTTGGATTTACTTTAGATTGGTCCAGTTAGATCTGGCCCTATGATTTGGTGGGTTTGGTCTGATCTGGCTCAACCTTTGTATTATATTTAATTATTATTTTTTATATTGCATATTTATAAATACTATATTATTAATCCAATTACTTATATTATCAATAAAATGTATTACTTTCATTACGTATTCATGTTGGTGATAACGGATTTGTAAAAGGATAAGTATATTAGAAAAGATGGACAACTAATACATTCAGATCAATACAATCATCTACTCAGATAAAAAGGTAGGGAAGTCTGTCTCAAGACAGCTTAAACCGTCGTGTAGCCGTTCTGTCCAGAGCGTTCTTTGTCAACTTTGACCTGTGGAGAAGACAAAGAGAAGGGACAGGAAGGAAGAGAGAGTTGCAATAACTGAGAAAGACAGTTAGAATGCAATCACATAGCAGTAAAACCTCACAGATTGAATATTATTCTCTCTCTTTCAGTGTCTTACTCACTGTTGTTTCAAGGTTCCGATTTTCTGGTTTCAACACAGACCATCGATCCTCTTCAATGGAGGATGGACCAGACCTTTGATCCTCTTCAATGGAGGATGGGTGTTCGATCATCTTCAATGAAGGATGGACCAGACCTTCGATCCTCTTCAATGAAGGATGGGTGTTGGTATTTGTAGAGAGTTTCTCACTCTCAGTAGGACAAGTGTCATTCGGCTAAGCGTTTAGAGGGTTTAGAGGGGGACCCTCGAGTGCTAAGAAAATCCTGAGTGACATGTGGCCCTAGATAATATCTTGAGGACGCTTGTTCTTCAACACGGCTAAGTTACTTATAGAGAAAGAGACCAAATCATTTCAAACCATAAAAACTGCTCTGCGAAAGGTTGCTTTGGGACTTGAGCAACACAATTCTGACAACGTGGGTTGCTTTCATACATATCCCAAAGAGCAACGTCACCATCCCTGCCACCCCCTTAAGATAAGTTAGAAAACAGATATTTTGTAAGTTGGTGAGGTTTTCACCATGTGCTTTTAATTCTGAGAATCCGTCTCAGACAACCTTCGTATATTTCGAAGGAGAACTCCCTTTGGCGGCTATCTTCCTTCTAGGAAAACAAGAACCGCTGTACCCTTATAGGGTGATCAATTATTCTCGAATTACCCGTGTAGAGAACTCGAGGTTGAGTGTTTTATCAGGGATCTCGTTTTCATGATCAATCGTCCCAGTAAGGAGGGATTTATCTTGAAATCCATTAAGGTTCATAGCTACAATAACCAATCCGAGTGCCTTCTACTTGAATGAATCAGAAGTAAACATGTGAATTCCTATAAGGTGAAAGTGAGGTCGTTCTCAAAGTGCGGGAGAAACCAATCTTCTGGAAGCACGTCTGAAGATGGCGTGCTTTCAACTTCTAAAGTCCTTTCCACTGAGGATTTTCTTTCTGGAAGTGAAAGTCCCAAGATGTGACTCGAAGTCAGTTCATAAGAATGAATAAAGGTGACTTCGAGTCCTTCGGATGCATTAAAGACAGCATTCGAAGGGGTAAACCCAACTCCGTGTCCTTCGAGGGGGACATAATCCTTAGTCTTTTGTGGGTAACAAGCCCTTTGACGATTTGACCATCTCAAGGTGGTTAGCCTCGAATTCGCTTTAGGAGGAAGGAATATCCCTCCTTCGAATTCACCTATAGCAAGAAGGAACATACCTCCTTCGAATTCACCATTTGGAGGTGGTTAGCCTGGAAGCTTCGGGATTGTTCCTCGGTTTCGTCCGTCGAGGTTGTTCCTTGGATTTGTCCGTCGAGGTTGTTTTCGGATTTGTCCGTCAAGGTTGTCCCTCGGGCCTCTTCTGATGAGGAGTATACCTGCTTGGTGATCCTTCAAGTTTAAAGCATAAAAGTGATTATTCAAAGTCCATGGATATGATCCAAGAACTCCTGAGTTAGAAGGTATAGAAAGTTCCCTCGAGGATCTTTCCTTGAGTTGGAATACCTTTAAGACGTAAATGTATGTAATCAAAACACTCGAAGTCTGTTCTAAAGAGCAAATAGATGTGACTTCAAGGATTTACAGGCCTCTTAACTACTTGAGGAGTCTATTAGGGGTAGCATGCCTTTAAATACGTCCTTCGAGTAAAATGAGGTCCGTCGGGGGAAGAGTAACATTCTTATTCCTTCGGGTGCCAAGACGACAGTGTGTTGTGGAAACATAAGTCCTTGGTCCTTTGATTATTTCAAAAGGGAAGAAAGAACGTGTTTGTTGGGTTTGGGACACGTGGCGTTCCCCCACAAGTTGGAATTAAAAAAGGTTGCTTCCTTGAGACGCTATTGCCTTTTTTGGTGATAAGAACGGTCAGATATCTCTCTGTCGTTTCAAATCTAACATTTTCACCAAACGGTCTAATCACTGTACACAGCTGTTGACAGTTGGCACGTGAAAGGGACGACTGTACAGCCGTTACAGCTTTATGGAATGATTCAGTGTATGCGACTGTACCCAAAACGTGTATACGCGCTTTTAAGAAAGCGCCACATGGAAAGTGGGGTTAAATTATTCCGCCTGATCAGCAATAGCCCCTGAATCTTAGGTTTCTTACGTCAGAGAAGAAAACATGGGATCATACCTGAAGTGGCGGGCATTAAATGCACGTTCCTCGAGGGAGTGCATTTTAAATGCACTTATCATGTGTTGCAGTTGAAATGATTTTCTCCTTGGGAGCACGCGAAACCGCCAAAAAGAGACTATCCGTTTTTGCAACGAAAACTACCCGTCTTCTACATATTGAAAATTTGTTGAAGGAGAGAGGTTCCTGCAACTTGAGATTTGAAGCTTTCCAGCCTTCTTGCTTTCTTGCTTCTCGTATCTTCAATTCTCGTTCGTGTTTTCTTCTTCTTTCTTTTTCTGTGAAAAATGGCCAAGAAGAGCGATGTGAAGAAGACTGATACTGGGATGGAGGTTTCCACCAAGCCATTATGGGATGTGGTCAGGAATCCGCCAACGCCGGAGGCGGTGCAGAGCGGAGAGCAACCACTCTGTCCGTTCAAAGAGACGACCTTTCTTAATATGGCTTTTCCACGCCTAAGCCAGGCACCAACCTTCAGGGCTGAGAGGGGTGACTGCCCCTTGTCTGAGATTGGGTTTCGGTCACACTTCAACCTGCCCCAGGGTTGGCCGGAATGGGTAACCCATATCATGGTGAACGAGGAATACCGGAGGATGCTGGACGTTGGCCGGGGTGCTGGAGTCGATCCGGTCTTACACCGGTGACTATCATAAGGACTACGAGTCCCTGAAGGAGTTTGTGGTCCAGTGGGATCCAGAGGACCACGTCTTCGTGACTGCGTTTGGTGAGATCAGCCTCACCTCGGAAGATGTAGCGATGCTACGTTACCTCCCGATCTTGGGAGAGGAGAATCTGGGGGCTCTTGCCCTGTCCGCGGCTGAGGATGTGGATTTGGAGCTTCTGAAGGCCTGCTCTAAGAAGACTTTGCGGAAGACCCAGGTGATGGGGAGGGATTCCAGCCTGGGCACCAAGTGCTCCTTCAAGGGGTAGACTCGATTTTTCTGGAACGAAGAAGAAATCCCCAAGGCCAACAGCCTCTCCATCCAACGGCTGTGGGGAGAAGGTTTGGACAACTCTGTCCACCTTGCGGGATTCATGGCCTTCTGGCTGGCCCGCTTCGTCTTTGAGGGGTATCCGACGGACAAGGTGCACGAGAGGCTATTCTCTATAGCTGTGAAGATTGCAAGGGGAGTCCGGGTCCCCTTGGCGCCATTGTTCCTGGGATCACAGTATGAGCATCTGGATCTGCTGTGTGAGGATATGGCCAGAAGTCGGGGAGAGAGGTTAGTGGAGACACTAGTGGATGCCAACCTCCTCTAGCTTTTCCTGTGGGAGCGGTACCCTAGATACGCTCCTCAAGACTTCTCTAGTGTGGGCGAGATCATCACCGCCTTGGACATGGACTCTGCGCCAAGGGCCTTGGTCTGGTCCAGATTTCGTCCTAAGCGCAACATCCGACTGCGCCAAGTGATGGACGTGGCGGCGGAGTTCGAGTACCGGCCCTACCGCAACAGAGGGATTAGACTGTTGTAGCCCTTCGGGGTCATGGTGGTGGCGGGCGCGGAGAAGAGCACAGACGCCTGACTCCAGCTCTCTCCGGAGGAGCGAGCGTTCCTGGTGATACTCCACCCGGGGTACCTGATTAGCTTGGTCAGGGAGTATGGGAGCAGTTTCCCAGTCTACAACCAGCAACGCGTCCTCTGGCAGTTCGGGTTTGACAAGATCGCCCCTCCTCGAGACGTGGAGTTTACGCCAGTTGCATCAGAAGTCGTTGAGTTTGCTGGGGTGAGATTCCTCCGGGTGAGTGGCTACGCCGGGATGGACAAGGGGTTCAAAGCCACCCCTGTCGCACTTGATAGGTGAGGAAGAGTGACTCCTTGGTGGTCAGACTACTGGCACAAGAGTCTGGTCACCTTGGATGACTTCTGCAGAAGCGAGCCAGTGCCGTCGAAGATTGATATTGGAGGGCTGAAGGAGCAGAGGCTGCAGAGGAATGATAAGAACCACTCCTTCCAGACCGGGGATAGCCACCCCGTACTCCATGAGACTCCTGACCACCTCATAATTCAGGATGTCTATGAATGGAGGCAGGGAGGGAGTGCTCTTGCAGTTGATGAAGCTCCTATGGCAGCTTCTGAAAAGGCTCCCCTCTCTCAGACTGAGGAGGGGTCTGCTGAGGAGGCATAAGAGGGAGAGGAGGATGAAGACCACGTCCCCATTGGGAACCTGCTTCTGCGGAGGGGTACTAGCGCAAGGGTGCCCAGACTCCCGCCTAGGGCATCAGTGGTAGCTCTAGTTGCCAACATTACCTTGGAGCGCATCATGGAGGGGATTCGGCCAGTAGGGTTGATCCCTTTTGCTGAGGTTGTGGCTCCAGGCCTCGTCCAAGGGCAATCTCCTTCGCCCAAGTCCCGAGTCAGGGTGAAGACTACTGCCACCCGAACCCTGAAGGTAAGACTTGTTTTCTTATTTGACTTTTGCTTCTTGCATGCATATCTGATTGCTGACTTCTTCTGGTTGGTTTTTGTAACAGACAGCAGCTGGGGGAGCAGAGGAGGGGCTGGAAATCAGTGACTCCTCTGCTCCATCTCCTCCACAGGGAGATGGAGGTCAATCCTCGAGGGTGCTAGTTGGGATCTCCTTGGAGGGAGTTGTCCCCAGGGTTGGCAGAGTACCTCCTGTGAGGGTGGCTGGAGGTTCCAGAGTACCTCCCCCGTCCTTCGAGGGCTCTTCTTCTGGTGAGCACTCTTCTTTTTGTGTTTATTGGTTGTTTTGAAAAACCTTCTTGACTGATGTGTACTTGTTTGTGGCAGCTACTGCAGGAGAAGGAAGAGTCGGGGGTAGAGTACCTCTAGTAGTTCCTCCGGCCTTGCCACTACAGAGAGATCTCGGTAAGGCCCATTTGGGGGAGGAACGAGAAAGGGAAATTCTCGGGATGAGCAAAGGCCCTCATGCTCCCCCGTCTAGGGCTTCTGGCAGTACCACTGTTAGAAGGGAGGACCAGGGTGAAGCTGTGGAGCAAGCAGCTCTCGTCGTGGATCCCCTGACTGTAGTGTACACAGTCTCAGTAAGTAGTCTATCTTCTTGACTTTTCCTTTGATTAGCTTTGGTGTATTGTTTGACTAACACTTGCTGTCTGCAAGATGATGGGGCAACAATCTTCCTCGTTCCCTCGAATATTAGAGAGGGAGCAGGAGTGTAGGCGAGCCGACTCCTCCTGTACAGACAGAGGTTGAAGATGCTGTTGCTGGTGAGGAAGAATAGGTCTCCTCCAGGCGGCCATCTGTACCAGTGAAGGCCGCAAGTGTACATACGGAAGTGCTGCCTCCTACTGAAGTTGCTGCTCCTGCCGTCGCACCAGCCCAAGAACCTAGTGTGCCTGCTGCTGACCCGGAGAAGACCATAGTAGAAGAAATTTCTGAAGCCGTTCCTTCGAAGGAACAAGGGTCGCAACAGGACCTTCCCTCCCTACAGTGTCTTCTCCAGCGACTGTAAGGGTCTCAGGTACTCAAGTTCTAACTCCCATTGTTGGTTTAAAGCGCAAGAGGGGGCATTTTGCCATTCCTTCCATTCAAAAGAGAAGGGAGTTGTCCCCTGATCAAGTGGAGGATCCGAAGGATGTTGAGAGAAAATATTTGATGGACTTGATCAAGGTGACATTTGAGGAGGTAGTGCCTAAGACAGTGTAATATCCCAAATTTTGATTATTGAATTAATTGCGCTTAGTGGCATAATTAATTTAGATAATTGAGATAACCCTGCTAATCAGTTAGATTAGGAACTAAATGGAGTCTGACCTTCATCCGTAGGTCCAACTTTAGAAAAGTTAAGCGAGTCGGGAAATTCGCCCCAACTCGGCAATTCCGATAATTAGGGAATTGTTGTGATAATAAATAAATA
>JAUPMG010000011.1:10705643-10762228 GCA_031762675.1 Pachysandra terminalis
CAAACCACAGAAGCTTACGCTTACTGAGAAGCGTATACACCATATTCAACCGGCTGAATTCATATATTATAACTTTTCGGAGTCCCATATCCTCCAGAATCCGGTAATATTGTGCATTGCGATCATGATATTCACTAGATCGGAGGGCATGTGTTATTCCTTCTATAGCATCAACAAACGGACATGCAAAATCATAAGTTGGGTATATCTTATATTTAGACCCAATACGATGGTGAGGAACCGGATTGCAACGGTAATACACTGGATCTCGAAGTGATTTATTTGGGTCCTGCATGTCCAACTTACCACGAAGACAGCACTGCGAACCCCTTTCAGACCCTGCAATCATTTCTTTCCATAATTCCATACTTTTCTCAGGATCGTTATTCCTACATTTTGATTCAATACCATCCATCCTTTCTTTCTGCATTTGTTCCCGTGGTGTATCGTCAACATAGGCTTTCCCTTTAAGTATTAAGGATTCAGCCATGTCCATCAACTTGGGGAAGTAATCTGATGTATATGTAACTGCATCATACTCTATACCCAGAGTCCCAATATCTTTAAGTAAACTTTCAACAAACTCGTTGCTTTCTTTAGAAGGATTTGTGTCATCAAACCGAACAATCAGCCGACCCTGGTATCTTTGAGCAAAATATAGATTCAAAAGTGCTGCTTTTGAATGCCCAATGTGAAGATATCCACTGGGTTCTGGTGCAAAGCGCAAGCATACCTTTCCAATTTCGGCATCAGGAAGATCTACCTCGAAACTAGGCCGGCTGCTAACTTTTCCCTTTTCATTATTTTCCCCATTCATACTTGTTTGACTAATAGTCTGTTGCTCTCTTTCCTTCGTTTTGGATGTTGCTGGCTTCCCTAAGCCTCGTTTCCCAACATAGCTTGATGTGACTTCATTCAAGACAAGACTATATTCAGCTGCTATAGAATTGAACCAACGGACTAGATTTTGGTATTTCGTTGATTTCCTCAAGCTTTCCCATCTCTGACCACTTCCTGTACAAAGCACAATACAAGAATATTATGAGGAATGAGGAACATTGAACAATAATATAGTGAAAACCTAAGATACATCATAATGAAATAACAGTTAAGCATTGCACATGTTGCCTACAAGTTTTGGGGAGATAAGGGAGAAAGGACAACATTTCTTGGATTTTAGCCCTCCAATTAAAAAGTTGACCTCTTCAGATGTAGTTAATCCGACCTATGCATCTGATTCAGTACTGCTCACCCTATCTTCCATGAATTTCGAAAGGAATACGATAGAATGGATGATCCTTATTATCTGACTTGAGTCCAAAATCTTTGGAGGAAAAGATGTCATCAAGTGGAACCTAAAGAATAACTGCATGTGCACCATATGCATATTTTCGTCAAATAGTCAACTGCATTTACGACAAGTAGAAGAAACCAATCGATCCACGAATTCCTACAGAAAGATTTCCTATGACAACAATCAGCCAACTGTGAAGATCTAAAAATATACAACACTGGTTTTGAAGATCCACCATAGTAGTGTGGATTGCTGTGATCACCAGACTGAGCAAATTTCTGGTTTAGGATGCATTTGTAGTTTATAAACATGGAAACTGGTTGGTACCCTGCATCTCCATAGTATGTATCCATTACCAGGCACCTTGTATCCATTCCAATGCAAAGCAAGATATAACAATATCAGATAGCAAGATGATGAGCCTCGTTAGCAAGATAATTGAACCTAGTTTGCAGGAAAGGAGGACAGAAGTGCTGCCAGGATATTCATGAAAGCTATAACTTTTACCTGCAAGACCCGACCAGATTGCTATATCTGCAACTGATAATCTTTGACCAACCAAGAAAGTCCGCAATAACAGATAACCATCCACAAAGTGGCAAGCATTCTCAAATTCAGAACCAGATGAAAAGATAGGGGCATATTCTAGCCATTCATCAATCTAAAAGAAAGAATGGTTGGCAAGAGATTAGCAAAATTGAGAAGTATGAAAAAACCACAGAAGCTGTTAATTTGTTTTTGAGTTCTTCCAAAGGTATGGAAAAAAAAGTTACCTGGCCAGATTCCAGCGCATCTTGTCCATAAAAGTTTGGAATGGTTGTCACCCGACCAACATAACGCAGAAGGACATTAATCCCTTGCAATTTAAATCTAAATGCAGATCAAGTTAAAAAAAAAAAATTAATTAATTAATTAAAAAAAAAAATCAGCATGAAAAATGATTTCCCACGTAACTTGGCATAGCGTGGACCTATTCCTCTTTCTTCTTTTTTTCGGTAATATCATAGACCTATTCAATAGCATTGCAAATTTACAAGTAAAATAACATCATCAACAAAATGCCTTGTCCCATTTTGTTAAGGTCAGCAACACAAATCCTGATCTGCCATTCCAACTTAGCAATTAGCTTCTCAACTAGCCCCAAGGGGGTGGAAGGAAACACAAATTGGAACAACAACAACAACAACAACAATGATGATGATGATAATTATTATTATTATTGCTATAATAATATCAACTATCCACTATCTCGGAGTTTTGGACAGCATAGCCAAGAACCTCTAACAAACAAGATTATCTACTAACAGTTCAAAATGCAGGTTTCCATGATTGATGATTTTAAAATTAACAAAATTCACTGAAACCCCAAATCAGAGCTGCTGCCAATCAAAACAAATAGCAATGAAAAATTACCACGGGTATAAGACCATGGCTAACAGGTATATGATAATAAGCACACATTAAGATTATAAAACCAAATACACCTCATTATTCAGTCTCAAAGCCATCTTTCTATCACAACATGAACTCATTTTTTCATCAACAATCTCCCTCCTATGTCCACAATCCAGTCCTCTCCTTCCCTCCCCACTTTTCATCTCCTCCCTCCCCAATTTTCATCAACAATCTCTACCCTCCCCTCCTGTCCCTTCCCATTTTCATTGACGAGCTCCTTCCCCTCCTATCGCTCCCCATTTACATCTCCCTCCCCCTCCCTCCCTCACATATACACAAATGCAATATCTACACAATTCAGTCTCTTACAAAATTCTCTATATTTATTATAAGCAATTTGTCTTTTGTCTAACTAGCAGTATAAAGTATTGTAATTTTTTTATTATTTATATGATATTTTCATTTCATTTTTGGGATTTGATTTTTATCAATTTTAGTTTTTTCTAATTATACAAATAAAAATTTCTCCATGGATCTTAGTGGGCCATGCTCCACAGAAAGAATCCTAATTATATATCCCACTAAACTAAAAACAGGAACTCTATTGACAACCTTCCACGAACGCATCAATGCACCAAAACCACAACCATTTTTATGTCCAATACCATATCACGGATATGTTCCATATGACTAAGGCAAATAGTTGGCACTTGGCACATAGTTATGGATTGAGGAGAATTATAATACGGACAACTGATCTCTCAAAAGAATCCATATCCACCAAGAAATTATTCATATGGACATGCATATCCACCCGTACTTATGTCTTTTGTTACTGTTACCATCATAGTGTTTAAACTCGGTATCGGATTGGGGATCATCCCAGTATGATACCGAGTTGGATCGGCGATCCAACTTTGGATTGGTCAATCCAAAACATGGCTTGTAATTTAAAAAAAAAATCAAAAAAATCAGAAAAAAAAAATATATGAAATGGGAACAAAGAGTTCCTTTGAAAACATTAAGAGAAAAAACAACTCTCTCTCTCTCTCTCTCTCTCTCTCTCTCTCTCTCTCTCTCTCTGGAGACTTCATTTTTTTTTAAAACATGGACCTCTCTGTTTCTATCTGGATTCTGGACACTTCTCTGCGATGTTGTTTGTTTTTTTAAAAGACTTGGACTGGATGATCCAAATCCCCGATTCCGAGACGGATCGTCAGGATCGGACAATCCAGCTCAGAATCGAACCAAGTCAACACATTTTTAGGTTTTTTGGGATTGGTTCCAGATCGGGGATCGGACGATCCTTTACAATATGGTTACCATGAATTCATGACCACTCACTATCTTCAGTAGCCATCCATAGGATATTGGTGAATATCGGTGATGAATGAGTACCAAAGCTATGCGTGAGTATATATAGATTGTGGAGCAGGTGGACTATCATTGCCTTGAGGATGGTGACTTTGAGCTGGCTCAGACTCTTTGTGAATGTAAACTATGTGGAACATATGTACTAGGATTTCTCATTTCCAATTATTTTTCCATGTTGTTCTTATGACATTTTGATGTGTTTTGACTGTGGATAGTGGTTTAATTTCAATATATCAGATCATATTGAGAACGGGTACAACAATTTCATTAATGTTTTTTGATAAATACAGCAATTTCATAAATGTGTTTTCCTTATTATGCATAGCGGTTTGTTATTCTATGTTGAGTTATTTGGTGTTCTATTTTTCATGTTATTCTTAAGAGATTTTCTCATATTTGAGTGTCTAGGCGTTGCCCTTATGGGAGGGAAGATAAAGGAAAGAAGGTCAAGATGGTTTGGGCATGTAAAGCGAAGACCCAGGGAGGCAGCTGTAAGAAGGTGTGCGGGGGTAATCACTGCAGGATCTAAGATGGCGCGAGGAAGACAAAAAAAACCTGGAAAGAGTCAGTCCGAAAGGATTTGGATATTTATAATCTGACTAAAGAAATGGTTTTTGAAAGATTGGGTGGAGGAACAGGATTCATGCTGCCAATCCCAACTAGTTTGGATAAGGCATTTTGTTGTTGTTGTTGTTGTTATCAGTGATTCCTGATATTTCATTAAAAGATTCCACGCTTTTCTAATTTTTTTTTCCCATCTTTCTCTCGCTTGGCAATAAATTCAGCTAAAACAAAAATATTTCGAAATTTTGGCAAAATTTCTCCTGGAGACTAGTAGCAAAATTTCCAACGAAAGTGGCGTTTAAAAGACTGCATAAAACTAAGTGATATAACACCTCTCTTAAAGGACTTGTATTAAAGCAAGCCAATTAAAACCCCATTTTCAACAAATTCAAGCTATCTATCATGAAAATAATCACCATTATACCAAAGGGGGAATGAAAAGATTTTTATTATAAAATTCTGCTTTGCACACAATACACGCACACAAAATATTATGGAAAAAACCAGATAAAGATTGTGTAGTTAAACTTTGAGGAATGCTCCTTTAACATCCCTAACAAGACTAGAAAGCGGATTCTAATATACATGCATACATATTTCTACTTTCCGGATATATCCACATCAAAACTTAAAAAGCATGAATACAAGGGCTCTCTTTCTAGAAATTAAAATATTTTAGTACTTGCTTTAATGCACCTGTAGTTTTGGAAGGCTATAATAATAATGCAATTTCTTGGGCATATAATCCAATCACTATTCCCAGGATTTTTATATCAGACTTCTAAGAAATGCCAACATCAAAACTGACTTACTGGTTGAGGTGGTTATTGGCACTCGTGGTGCATATAAGGTGATCTTTAGCTTCTCTCCTTGCTTCTAAATATTATTCATTAGATAAAAGGTTAAAATAAAAGATAAATTACAAAAATTCACCATCCGCTAAGCTTCTACTAATTGATTAACTAAGCTATGATTGGAAGAAAGTCGTTTTGCAATTAAATCATTAAATTTGAGTTTGAATGTTAAGGATATTTTAGTCAAAAATTAAAGTCTGTTAATTCTTTTAATGGACGTCTTCTACGAAGGGGTAAACAGTTATTTTTGATAGGTGAAGGGAGGTCACTGCTATTTGCATATACCTCAAGGGATGTAACTGTAATTTGCCCTTTTTATATTATGGCCCCAACTTTTTTTTCGTTTCCCATTAAACTATTAAAGGCTCAAATATGTTCACTTTGTGGGATGTCGATACGAGTCACTTCACTCGTTCCTTTTTCTGGATCAGTTAAGAATTTCAATTACGAGATTGAGTGCTTATTTTGGGTGAAATAATGAGGACAATGGAGATTTTTTGCAACTTAATGGGAGATGTTTGATCGAATAACTTAATAAGAATAGTGGGAGAAATGATCTCCAAGATTTTCTCCACTTTAAAACTTGGTTTAAACTGACTATAATGTCCTTATAAACAACTAAAGTACCACAAATGCTAGATAATATTTCCATCAATACAATTACAAGGATAGAGATGGTAAAATGCATGATGACAAAATTCACCCATTAAATGAGTTTACATGTATATATATATATATATATTCAGGAAATGATTGAAAGGCTATGATATGTGTACACAACCACACCACAAGAGTTACACTTTAACACGGCCTGGAGAGCCAAACAATCATTTCCTGAATATATTTATATATATATATATATACATACACGCACACACACACACACTCTTGTGGTGTGGTTGTGTACACATATCATAGCCTTTCAATATTAGTTAATGGAAGGATCTTCTTTCCTTTGCATATTTTATGGAATCTATTGTTCGGTTGCTTCATTTGCGGCTTTTACGAGTATATTATTGATTACATGAAAACAAAATTCTTTGTCTTTACAGATCCATGTTCTTTGGTATCTCTTATCATCTGTGATATGAAGTATTCTACTTTCTGAATTCCTTGAATTGGTCAATGTAGGATACATATGGCACCATTCAACGATGAGTATTTGTATGTTGAAATTGCAAACAAGGTTTGTAGAGGATTGACTTGGTAGGCGTGTTTTATATCTTCTTGATGTTATGCACTATGTTCTTATTTTAATGAATGAAGTTTCTTAAACACTTTTTTGGGTTAGTGATGGAGATGTTTTCTCCTGCTTTTGGTTTTACAAGAATAAGGAATTGATTAGTCTAAGGAGTAAACACTTTTTTGGTTAGTGATGGAGATGTTTTCTCCTGCTTTTGGTTTTACAAGAATAAGGAATTGATTAGTCTAAGGAGCTGCTTACACTTTAAATCTGGCCACTCTAGAACTTTTAAAATATATGTACATAAAATAGATCATATGCTAGTGTCAGTGTCTGATACATGCTGTTGAGGCATAGTTGTTGATGTAATAGTTCTGTACCAAATGACTCCATCTTGATAAATTATCAGAAGACAGAAGTACATAATATTACACAAATGGAATAGTGATAAGAATTGTTACCAAAATAAAAATTAAAAAGAAAGAAAAAGAAAGAGAGAGAATAGGGATAACAATCTTACATAATTGTAATTATTAGATACTAATTCTGTGCATCTGCATTACTAGCTGATAATTTCAGATGTTGAGGAATAGCAAACTACATGTCATAATAATACAATTGGACTATAGTTCCTTGTAATGTATAAGCTTATGCTTAATAAAGTCCATTATTTTATTGAAGGAATTGGGAATGACTACCCTGACATTGTTAACTTGTAGACTTTAGCCCTTTATTTTAATACATAATAGAAATTAAATTTGAAAAATAAAATACATAAATAAATTGTGTCCAGTACATCATTTTTCATTTGCACTGGATACTGTAAAATACATAAATAAATTGTGTCTAGCATATTGTTTTTCATCGACACCGGATACTATATATGTAGCAAGGTTTTAAATTTCGATTTCGTCAAGCGGTGTCTAGCGAAATTTCGCCCATATTTCGACGAAATGGGGAAATGTCGCCATTTCGCCAAGGGGGGAAATGGCGACATTTCGGCGCGGCATGCCGGCAAAATTTAAAACCATGTTATGTAGATTCTTTTCATCCTAAACCTGATATATGTATCATAGTTACTGTATACTGTATGGTTTGGTATCTGATTAAAGTCTATCCTCCATCATTTTTTTTTTGTCCTCCGTACCTTGTCCCATAGGCATCTCTTAGAAGTAAAATTCTTTAGTCTAGCTTAATTTTGAAACTCTTATGTAATTAGATACTACTTGGATCCTGTGGCGTTGTCTCCCAATAATGAACACTGGTTTGCCTTTTCAGTCTGACTGGGATAAAGTATTAGCAAAATTTGCACAATTCTGTGAGTCAGATTTTAAGAGAGGCATAAAGCTGCAAGAGATTCCTTTAAATAATGAGGGTTTGAAGTACCGGTAGCGGAGGTCAGTGGAAGAAGACCACCATACCTGGAGTTGTTCTTCTCCCTCCCTCGACCCCACCCCCACCCCACCCCACCCCACCCCACCACCCACACACACCCACTCCTTGAATGCAGGCTGATTCTGTCCCATGTACATATAAGTACCCTGTTTATATTGTACTGCATGCTATCTTTGCTCTTCAAGTATACTTCTTTTCAAAACAATGATAGGGATTGATTGATTTTTTTTTTTTGTAAGAAATTGACCAGTTCCTACTGGTATCAAACAGGAGTGGTAGATTGAGACTTTTTTTTCCCTGTATCAAATCACTTGCACCGGACCATTTCCTTCCAGAACAGATCAGTACTAGACAATTCTTAAAACCATGGTAATGGCAGTCTTCTCTTGATCTAATGATAAATTTAGCGGAGGATTGGACCTTACATTCAATTGTAGTAAAGAGCAACAAGACAGCAAAAACGTATGATGTACACTTGTGCTGGAAATAGGTGGGCAAAAGAGTAGAACTCCTAAACAGCAGCTTTGTTTGGATGTATAAGGGACTCCGCCAAGTGTTGGACAGCACCTATCGACAAGGGCAGAGCCAGGATTTTGTTGTAGTACGAGCAACTAGTAGTTGATTTTTTTTTGGAAGGTTAACATTATAAGTTATTAGAGAGTTCAAAATGTTTCTTTAGATTTTATTGTTAATGTTACTTGATAGAGTTCATGATCAAAAGCTTAAGATTCTTTTTACTTTACAACAATTCAGATAAATAATGCCATAGAAAAAATAAACCAAATTTATGATGCAAGGACACATAAATAAAATCAATAATATAAAAAGAAAGAAAATTAATTCAAACAAAAATATAATGATTGAATGAGAGGAGGTGGAAACACTAGAAAAAACCTACTTAAAAGATTGGAACATCATACCACTAAAATATTTTAGTATATTTCTATTGAAAAGTACCTAAAATGAAGGGGACTTTTAGGGTCAGACAAAGGAAATGTAGAGAATCATGAATATGGAAATAATCACAAATCGCATCTGGGTACATTGTCCAAAGAAGACGCCACCTCCTCTCCCCCCTCCTGATCTAAGCACAAAAAACCTCTTTCAGATCCCCAGGATGTGTCCTAGCAAATGACTAATTTACTAACAACTAACAACTAAGAAGACCCTTATTTCTAAACAAAATAAACTTCCTTGCAGAGTTGAAAGAAGAAATAATCACGAAATTAGAAGCACAAAACTAAAGCTAGGAATCTTAGCATAGATCAACAACCCACTTCTATTTTTGGCCATAAGTTGCTCAAATCACTGCCAAATAACTAAATTTTGGTGCTTGCTGATAGTTAATTGAATAATTTATTGGACATCAACAGCAACTGCCGAAATTCTTAATGATTTTAGTAAATTTCGATTCTTTGAGTATATGCTGAAGAGTTGGAATTTATTGTTCGCAATTTGTGTCCGGTAATAACCTCAAGTATAGCATATTTCCGTAAAGTGTTCAAAAATTTGAAAAAGCACTAACAGGTGCTTATGTCAATGTCTCTTGTTATTAGCTTTTTCTTTTGCTGGCTATAATCACTTTGTATTTATTCTTAATCTCTTAGTGGTGATCATGACAGACTAAGATAAATATGAGTCCTTAGTTTTGGGTTTATATGGGATATGGTTCTGTTTTATTTTATCTTTCGTCCCATACAAAGGATAAAGTCCATCAGCATAGAAGTTAACCCTATTCATTTTGGTTCACATGCTTGTGCTATCAACATGGAAGGATCTTGGTTGCTGATACTTAGAATCAGTGATCAAATCACTTGTTGTGTTTGGGTTACTTGGTTTAGGTTATTTACTGGATTTCTTTGGATATTTTTCTGATGATATGGTTATCTATGTGTTCACAGTAGCAGGTTTGTTAATAAGAAAGTAACTTGTGCTGTTTGTATCCAGGCTCTCTTTTGGCAGCAACAAAATTATTTCGGTGTTGACCTAACACCCTTATATGGATCTGCGTTTCATGGATACTTCTCTCAGGTCTTATTACATGTTTCTGGAATTATTGGTTTTTAATTTTTACTATTCCCTGTATTTTTTATCCCATTATCCTACTCGATATAGACTATGTTGCTCATGAAAATCAAACTTGTTCTGCATCACATTGTAATAACATATATGTTTAGATGAGATTTTTTTTCTATTATTTTATTTAATTATTTGATCTCCTGTTTGTGTATATGGGTAGGTGGGGGTTGAATGTTCCTTGAACAACCGTTTCCTTAAATTCAACATCATTGTTCGTGCACTGGGTGCATGTATAAACACCCTAGGCTGACTATCTGGATTGTTTGAACTTAACCATATTGTACAATCACAAATTTATGAGCTTAAATTAGGTGGATTCTCTAGCTATAGATATCTATGGTTTTGGGTGTTTTTTGGATATTGATGAATGACTTTTTCCTTGCTTATCTTTTCTATTTCTTAACATAAAATCTAAGGTGTGTTCTTCAATAGATATAACGGAATTAGGCGTATTGGTTGTTGTAACTGTCTCTAGAGTAGACTACACACACACACACACACACACACACCAAAAAAAAAAGGTTATCCTGTTCAAAATCCGAAGAGTAACTCTGTTCTCATGTTGACATGTTCTCTATATTTGTTGGTGCTGAGTAGGGTTCTTATTTCCAGGAATATTTTAACCAGTTTATGGAATTTGCTTTTTATCAGACTTGGTCTTCTGGCCAAGGTATATGACCGTGATGCAAGTTCCAATTGCTTTTGTGATAGAAGTTGTCATTCAGAGCAACTGCATTGGGGGCATTAGGGATCTTGATTGTCTTTTAATGATGGGTTGGTCTGTGTTTCTTTTTGAGCTTATATGGATTGGAAATGGAGTAGATTAAAATATCAGAAAAGGATAGAAGACAGACCCGAAACAATGGCCGAGAAGCAAAAGAGATTACAACAGGAATCAAGTCCTTGGAAGGAAAGAACATTGATAATTCCTCTCTTGGCATGTTCAGCATCTTTACAGTTGTACTTTTTCAGGACCCAAGAAAATAAGTCATTTGCCTGGTTTGAAAGGTGATTTGGATGGTAATTTTAGTAAAAGGCTTGTCCTATGCTACCCTGGAGATGTTGTGATGAGTATTGAATATGGTGCTCAAATAGGGCTAATTATGTCGGTCTTTCTAGGGTTTTTTTGAGTGAACCTTAGCTTCCTTAAATAATTGGGCTGGGCTGGGTATGTTAGTGTAGTGGTCTTTACTAGATAAATTGGCGGTTTTGATTGCCAAGCTATTGTATAACTAAAGATGGCTTTATTACTAACCCACTCCTTAGTAGTTTAATGTTACAGCATCTTAGAATATTTGGGATAAGGCTATGTTGTTGTTGATGACAACTACCATTGTAGATATGTGTGTGTGCGTGTGTATTTTTTGAGGTCATTTCTTATTCTAATGGTTTGAGCATGTAAAACGGAGATCTAAGGAGGCATCTGCTAGAATGTGCATATCGAAGGGTCTAAAAGAGCCAAGAAGAAGACCAAAAAGGACATGGAGTTGGTCAGAAATGATATAAATATACAATCTAAGAGAAGATATTTTTTTTTCACAGATTGGGATGGTAGAGTAGGATTTGTGTTGCCAACGGGGGTGCATATTGAAGCTTCTAAATAGGCGAGAGCAAGACAAAAAAGGATGGGGATGTAGATGGTCAGATATAATATAAATACACGTAATCTAGCCAAAGATACGGTTTTTAAAAATTGGGATGGTAGAACAAGATTCGTATTGCTGACCCCTATTAGTTGGGACTTGTCCTTTTGTTTTTATTTATTGTTGTTTACAAATTTTGGGTACTAATTGTCTTCATCCTTTTTGATTCCATTTTTCTTCTTCTTTTGGGTGCTATGTTGTGTAGATGATGTACACATATTCAGTTTATATCACAATCTTTGCTAACCTGACTAGTTATGCTGGTTATGTCATCCTATTTTATCATGATAAAATTATATAATGCTTGTGGATTTTTTTTCCTAGTCTTTTAATGGTGTGCCTCCCCCCCCTCTCTTTCTGCAGCCCGTGGTGGATGCTTTTGATCCAAGGTTATTGGTAGCTCCAGCAATTAACCACACAATAGACTTCCAGACTGTAAAGGTATCTAATTCTTTGAACAATATCTTGTGCTTGTGATTTGTAATGCATAAAATAATATATATATGTACGTATGTATGTACATTTGCATGTATTCTGTGTTTGTGCACATGATTGTGAACATTGCATATAGTTCTTTGTCCAGTATGCACAAGTTCCAAAGACATTTCTTCTTTAGCCATGGAACTAATCCTTTGCAGAATCTCTCTCTCATGCATAATTTATCTTCCATGGCAGTTATAATTTCTTTCACCTGCATGATGAGCTTTTTTCTTTTTTCTTTTTTTTTTTTTTTTAAATTTCTAGAAGATTTTTTTTTTTGCTTCTGAAGCTTGATGGAAACTTCATATTTCATTCTACTGAGCACTCATTCTTTAAACTGTAGGAGGAAGAGCTTTATGAAATTGAGATCCCCCTGAAGTTTGTAGCCTCTGTGGGCACTAGAGTACATGGATTAGCTTGCTGGTTTGATGTCTTGTTTAATGGGAGGTGATATTCAGCCTTAATTGGTACTTTGTATCATTGAAAGTTAACTATGCTTTCTTTCATCTGCATTATTTTCCTTGTTGTTATTCAAACTCCTGTATGTTTATGTTGGCATCATGTATTCTGTGTTTTTATGTATATAATCAGGTTTTATTCATAGTTTGAGCGAATATTCAATTGATCTGATGTGCAGTACTGTACAAAGATGGCTTACTACTGCTCCTGGTGCACCTACGACCCACTGGTACCAGCTACGCTGTGTTCTATCTCAGCCACTATATGTCATGGCTGGTCAAGAAATTACTGGACAACTCCGCATGGTTGCCCACAATGCTCAAAGCTATACAATGCACCTAACTATGTCAGGTTGGTCTTTTGTCATCCTGTGGTACTCTGTTGGTTGCTCACAATCAAGGTTTAAAGTCTTCGGACCGGGGATCAGACCGGTCCTGGCTGATCCTGGTCCAGACCAGCGGTACTGTCCTTGTACTGCCTGGTCCGGATCCGGTTCAAAAAGTAGACCCCTTTTTTTTTTTAAATTAAAAAAAATGGATAGGCCAGACAGGTGGTACCGGTTGGGACTGTCCAATTCATAAAAAAAAACACAAAAAACAACGGACCGATTCAACCGGTTGTACCGGTCGGTCCAGACCGGTATTGGTTGTACCGGTTCAGTCTGAGTCTCATGATACATTAGTTGTATCGTGACTTGGGACCGGGCCGGTACGGACCGGACCGGTCCGATCCTTTAAACCTTGCCCACAGTGCTCTAAAGCTATACAATGTACCTAAGTATGTCAGTTTGGTCTTATGTTTTGTTGATTTCTGACATGTTTTAACTTCTAAAAGCTAAAATGTGGGGTGTCGGTGCTGAACAAGGAGGAATACTTCAGACATCATCTTGTAAACTTGATCTCAAGGAGCCCTACTATCGTATGTCTCAGCCACAACCCTATGCATGGGCCCAGGATCAACAACCACAACAATTAGTACAACCGCAGGTATGCAATTGTGTTGCATGCAATTTCATATGGGTCTGATTATGTGCTGTTGCAATCCTTTGGATTGATTAAATTGAGTCGGGAATATCTGTTTAATTGCTATTTCTCTTGGATTCTTTTTATGCCATACTAGCTACCGATCTAAAGCCATCATCACTTCAATTAAGTCCACATTTAATTTCTGATATATACCTGCATTACCTTGTTTATTAAAATCTGGTCGGTCATAGACCCTAAATGGAGGGTTGACTTGTCCAATCCGGTTCAACCAGCAATTCCCTAAGGCTCCGTTTAGATGTCAAAGAGTATGCCAGAAAGTTAGTTGGGAAAGTAATATGCCAAAAAGTATCATGTTGGGAAGTGAAATTTAATTTTCCTGGAAGCTGTTTGGTTTTATCAGGAAAATGTACGACTATCATAGTAAATTTTGATTTTGATGTTTGGTTAATAGGAATGAATGAGAAAAGTTTTTCATCTGTCCATTTTACTCCTCATTGTATAAGTGGAGGAAGAAGGAAGCGTTGGTGGTGAAGGGTGGGATGTGGAACATGCTTTTCTCCTCCTCTTTTCATTTTCCTTTCCCACAATTTCCTTTCCTTTTTATTGGAAAACAAAAAGGGCACTTTTTCTGGAGTCGAAGGAGTTTGGCTGAAACATTTTTCGTGGGACCCACACTTTCTGGGTATCCAAACACCTATATTGGATCCTATGTGATGTTCCCACATAGGATCCTATGTCCAGGAAAGCCGTCTTTCCTTTATATTCCCACAAAATCCTGCTATTTAAACAGAGCCTAAATGTGATGTTCAAAATCCAAAATTCTGGACAATTTGCAGATTTGAAACAATTCCCTTTTTTAATTGTTCTCTGTGACTGCTACGGTTTGAACATACACGGAACCTGTTTTCCCACCCACGGCCAAGAGCTTAAAGGCTATAAAAATCGTTATTATATTTTTAGACCCTATTGCATGGTTCTCCACCTCTGATGAGCCAACAGTCTTACATAGTACTGTAAGTGCTTGATTTGCTTCTGAATAGATATACCGTTATTTTCAGGATGCAGTAGTAACTGGGTTGATTCAGCAACAGCAATCACAGAATTCAGGAGTTCCATTGAACCGGTGATGGAAAATGTTTTCAACTCCACAGGTGAGCTCCGAATTCCGTTGCTAAACCGTGGCATCCATATTTGTATCACATCTTTCCTCTCCCTAAATTAAAACTTCCCTCATAGTGCCTGCTCCTTGTAAATTATCTGACCCTTGAAATCTTTTGTTGGGGGTAGGCACTCAGATGGGTTACGTTCGGTCTCATCATAATTAAACCTTATACAACAGTCAAGTCTTGCTTGTTGCAAAATTTTATGTGGTTATCATTTGCAGTAGATTCGAAATTTATCCATTACAATGTTCTCGACTTTCGTATCAATCTTCTCCACGTTCACATAGAATTAGTGTGCCAGCTTTGGGGCTTAATGGGTAGAACTGGTTTGTACTGTGTAAATGATTGGTATTTGCTTACTTGTACATGCCAATATAGTGTCTGGACTTATACTGGAACCCAGAGGAGTATGCCGATTGAACAAATGCAGGGATTGACCTTAAGAGGTTGGGAAAAAAATTGCAGTCTTATTATGCTATAATATTACCCCTAAATATGGGCTTATTACCTGTATGCATTGACCTTTACTTAACCCCACCTGATCGATTGATATCAGTCCAATTAATTCACCTTTCCTTTTTTATTTAGGGTTTTCAACTCGGCTTGTATGATCCGAGCTTGAGCTCTATGACTAGGCTTGCTAAGCTCATTATCTTAATGAGCTTGGGTAGGCTTGGCTCGGTTTGTATATGAGCTTATATATATTCTTATATCCTATATTATATATATATATTAATATTAAAAACATGTTAATATATTGGATTACATATAATAGTAATCATCAAATATAATATTAATGCATTTGTCCTAATGTATGCTATTTTGCAACCCGAGCTTTTTCTAAGCCGAGCCTGAGCCTTGCTCAAGGTTTACGAGCCGAGATGTGTAAACTGTAAAGCTCGGCTCGGCTAGTATACAGTTCTACCTTTATTTGCTTTCTTGGAACTTTGTTATATGTTTCCTTCAAAATGGCAGAGAATAATTGAAAAAGAAAAATGAGAATAGGGTAAACACAGGTCAAAACAGTACGTGGCCTGTCTACGACTCATGGCATTAGGTACATAGCCTTATCTATTCGTCTTCAAAAACCCATATTTTAATGTTTGAAAGAAAAGGCAACCAAAGGTGAAATGAAGTGAAGAGGCCTTTGGAGCTAAATTCCCTTGTGGTTCGAGGAAAAGACATGGGAGGAGGAGAAGTACGTTTTGTATTCAATATTTACTGCAAAAAGATACGTGATTTGTCTTTTTCTATTTTATGTGATTTTATTATAAAAAAGTTTTTATTTTTAATATAAACAGAACAATCACAGCCCCTCTCCCATGACCAATCACGATCCTAATTCTTATTGCAGAAAACGCTGCAGGAAAATAATCCTGTGGGAAACGCTGCAGACGTAAGCGTCCTACAAAATCACTCCCAAGTGGGCCCATCCTAGCCGCGGAATCACCAACCAGAGAATGGGTGCAATAGGTTTCATATGATTTCACACAAACCTCGATCCTTGTGCCGCTATTAGGCATAGCGTTCTGTGCCATGCAGATTATCACATGGACACCACCCCTTATGTCGCCACGTATAGATATCTGTGATAACGCTATGACGCCACGTGTTGAACGAGTCATGTATCATGCTACATCATCCGACACGTGTCAACATCATATCGCTTGTTTGGTCACCCTATTGAAGTTGACGAATTCAATCATCGGGAAGTAAACTTAACGACGAAGGTGTCAACTTTGAGACCGGGATTTTATGTGTTGAGATCCCGTGCTGCTGTGTGCGATAGAGAAAAATTTGGAGTGGGGCTTATACTCGAGGGCGAAAATATCATGTGCCCCCGGAGTTGTCTCGATATCACACTGCGAAGCGAGCACATAGGATCCCGTCTCCAACTTTGACCCGTTGGATCAGTTCTCCAATTGGTATGCACCGCGTGGCAGAAGTCTCTGACGGTTACCGTCGATTCATAGGGAGATCTGGGGTGAAAGATCAAGTTCGCTATGTTGTTATAACCTACTTTAATCGCATATTTCGTGAGCGCTTCTACTTCCTCTTTTTCTCTTCCCTTTTTACTGATCTTCGACCTGTGAAATTTAAATCTCTGAAACAGTTCGAAAATGGCGGAAGGAGATTCCAAAGAACAGGTTACTCTGGTAAGGCTTCGTCTTCCACCTGATGCTTTTGTGTGTTTTTAGGGTTTAACGAGCGGTTTCTTTATTCATCCGAATCGAAATTTTTTCATTACTTCTGGAGATTCAAAGGCGATTTCTTGATTTCTCCTTTTCCTCTCTAGAGGAATCGAGATTTGCGCCTCGTTAGTGAAGATCGATCGATTTCATAAGGATTAGTTGAAATTTTAGGGTCTCTATTGATTTTTTTTTGCTTTTGATTATTCATTTGCAGTCGAAAGAAACTGAACAGAAGCTGAAATATCTAGATTTTGTCAAAGTGGCAGCCATCCATGTGATGGCGTGTTTCTCGGCGATCTACGATTACGCTAAGGAGAACTCTGGCCCTTTGAAACCCGGCGTCCAGACCGTTGAGGGTACCGTGAAGACCGTCATCGGTCCTGTTTACGAGAAGTTCCACGACGTTCCGTTTGAGTTACTCAAGTACGTCGATCACAAGGTAAAAAAGCCTCCTCTTCTATTGAATCTATCCTACTCCCACCGCGCACTTCAGCTGCTTAACTAGTTATTTTCCCATCTGTTCAGCGCATGTTATCTAATCCTTTGTTCTGTCGCTAAACTGTGCCGAATTTGACATTTATTACTAGTCCCGATCAGATTCAGATGAATCTTTTCAGCTATCCGGTACATTGTTCAGATTTAGCGCATGTTAGCCAATTCTTTATTATGTCGCTAAAATGCGCCGATTTTGTCCTTAACTGATATTTATTATTAGTCTCATTCAGATTCCGATGATTATTTTCAGCTATCCGGCGAAATGAATGCCAGTGTATGTGTATAAGATTCATTGCCGCTCACTTTTAGATTTCTTCAGCTAACGTACGCACGTAGTGTTATAGTGAGACCATCCATATCATCCTTATCCTGTTTTGGTGTATTTTATTGTCTTTTTCTCTAAGCCTGCTATTTTGTACCCCTATCACCGTATTTTAGGCTGCTTTTGACCCGGCTTGGTCTTATGGATAAGCACTCGTTGGATAATTACATTTATTTAAGCAATATTTAAGTGCTTATGAAACTTTAGGGGTAAAATAGTTATTATACAAATATTATTAAAATTTAGAAATAACATTTATTTAAGTGTTTATGATAATTTAGGGATAAAATAAGTATTTTAAAAATATTACTAAAATTGTAAAATAGCTTAACTCATAAGAGCTTGGGAGTATGGGTAGCCTTCCTCCCATAAGCGTTATTAAAACACATCTAATTTTTAATTTAAAAAAGTACTTATATAAGCTATAATAAATACTTATAAAAGCCGGGTCAAAAGCAGCTTTAGTGTCTTCTATCCGCTTAACTTGTTATTTTCCCATCTGATCGGCGCATGTTAGCTAGCTCTCTATTCTTTCACTAAACTGCCGAATTTGTCCATGGCTGGTTCAGAATCACATGAATCTGCACACCTGTACGGCGCATTATATGGGATATTTTGCAGTTACTTTCATATTCCTTTAGCTAACGAACGCACCTAGTGTTAACAGTGAGACCCGTCCATCGAATCTCCCGTACATCGGTCTCAATGTTACCATCCTAATCCTGTTTTGGCGTATTTTTGTGTCGTTTCTCTAGGTCTGCTATTTTGCACCGCCTGTTGTCGTCTTCATTCATTTGATCACGTGCTTGCAGGTCGATGATACCGTAAGCGAGGTTGAACGTCACGTGCCTTCTCTCGTGAAGCAGGCGTCGAGCCAAGCCTTGTTAGCCGCTCAGCAGGCTCCGGAAGTGGCTCGATCCGTATGCTCCGAAGTCCAGCGCGTTGGCGTGGTGGAAACTGCTTCGGAGATAGTAAAGACCGTGTACACCAAGTGCGAGCCCAAGGCCAAGGAGCTGTACACGAAGTACGAGCCGGTGGCAGAGTATTACGCCGTGTCGGCTTGGCGTTCCCTCAATCGGCTTCCTCTAATTCCTCAAGTAGCTCAGATTGTGGTCCCCACTGCAGCGTATTGGTCGGAGAAATACAATCAGACCGTAATTTATACGGCGGAGAGAGGATATACGGTGTCTTCGTATCTGCCGTTGGTTCCGATTGAGAGGATTGCTAAGGTGTTTGGCGAGGAAGAAAGCAAATCTGGATCCACAGTCTCTACTGGCGGAGAAACTGAAGCTAAGGCACAGTAAAGGCTTTATAGTAGTTTGTTTCTCCCTGATATTCTTCTGTTGAATATCTTTGTGAAGGTTTTGGCAACTTTGGTTGGTTGATGAATATATGTATCTACTCTCAAGTCTCAACTGCTTCTATTAATTAAATAATTAATGTTTTTAAGAGTTTCTGTTTCTTAGGGAGCGTTTGTTAGTTTTTAATTACTGAAATTGCTTTAGTTCGGAAAATCCAACCAAAACTGCGAAATAGAAGGGAGCGTTTGGTTAAGATTTTATTCTATAATACTCCGATTTTATAATCCAAGTTTGGATTGTTGTTTTTCTTTTTAGAATTGGAAAACAGTAGCCAGAATCTGATTCCAGGATTGAATTCTTTCTCCAAGAGCCATCCCAAACCTCCCTCTCCCTTGTGCATTTAAAAGAAGAATTGAACAACTTGAATAGCTTTTCTTTTAGGCTATATTTGGAACCTTGGTTTTTTGAACGGGTTCGGATTTATGTTGGATTGGAGGGTTCGGCCAGACCCATATATTATATTTAGTTATTATTTTTTATGTTACATACATATAAATTTTATATTATCAATATAATATCTTTCTTTTATTATGTAGTCATATTATTTTATAGATTAATATATTATAAATCACAAAAGGTTTAATTTTTTTATAGGTATTTATGAAATATCTTTGTAATTTGTAATTTTTTATTTTAAAAATTAAACTATTTGAATTTGTAGTGCAGGTTAAACCGGGTTCGGACTTGATGCATTTTAAATAAATGGATTCGGGGTTTACTCCTTTGATCCCCAAGGTCAGGCCCGACTGGGTTCGAGGCTACTAAAATAATGTTGTATTGGGGTGCAAGTTCGACCCAAGTCCGTCCAAGCCCGGCCCGTTGCCACCTTAAGGAGAGGTTAACGAGTATAAAAAGAAAAGTAGTGACACGCTAATGTAAGTTCGGAAAAACCAGGGGAGGTATTTCCTATTTTCCCAAACCTCAGAGGTATCTGTTATTTCTATGATTTGCTTGTAAGATTTTATCCTTTTGGTCTGTCGGCCACGCCGTTTCAATATCATTTTCTTTTTATTGGGACGTTGACTAGAATCTCTGATTATATTTTTATTTTAGGAAAAATTGCCCATATACCTCACTTCGCATGTCAATTTACCTCTAACGTATCAAAATATTCAAATAATTATTCTTTGATCCTACAGAGGATATATTCGATATTTTTATAATACTTACTTTTTCAATAAAATAAAAAATTTATTTTCTTTTTAAGCCCTTTGCACACTTAGTGTGTATCTTTGCACACTTAGTGTGCAATTTTTACATCACCCCCACCATCACCCAACACCCCTTCCACAACAATCCAGCACCACCACTACCATTGCACACTAATGATGGCGTGGTGGTGAGATTTTGGTGATGAGTAGTGGTGCAGGGGATGCACACTAAGTATGCAAGAACTTTTGGGTAGAATAATTATTTTTAATTTTTTTAAAAACAAATATTATAAAAATATCGAATATATTCAAAAGAGTAAATATTTTGATACTTAAGTACTGATTTGATTTAGCTTGGTCAACACTTGTATACGGGCAATTTTGCCCTTTATTTTATTACTCTCCGAACTCCACCAGCTAACAACCCCAATAAAAAATAAAAATAATTGTAAATTCATAACGAGAGGGATCCTTGCTAAGCTTGATGTGGATTCACCTTCTGCTATCATCCAAATCGTTGATTGGACTGATTTCGTATCACCACCATCAGATCTGGTTAAATCGGACGTATACAGGTGAAGTCGCATTGTTTAATGATAGGATGCCGATACATAATAGTTCAGATTTTGTGTGGTGTTTAAATATGACAGACAAGACTATCACTCAAGACTTTCCCTTTTTAAGTATCCGCTCCAAATCTGATTTCCAAAATCCCGCAGCGGAGAAGAGAAATATCTGGCTCTCTCCGGTCGACGTTGTCGTCGTCTCAGAAGCGCAGGATTGCCATGGATCTGATGTCTCATTCTTCTACCTTTCTCCTTCCGTCAATTCTTGTTGACAACGGGCCGAGTCTAACGTACGCTCTTGTTGTGCTTAACCAACGACTCCCTCGATTTACTCCTCTGTTATGGAAGCATGGTATCTCGTTCTTCATCCTTTTAGGGTCTCATGTTCTTCACATTTTTTTTTTCGGTTTTAATCAAAAACTCTGTTCTGAAGTGTTAGGTTTTGGTGGCAGCACAGATACGTCTTTGTGCAGATGGAGGTGCGAATCGGATATACGATGAATTGGCTGAGTTATTGCCTGGTGAAGATCTTCTTGATGTTCGAAACAGGTTTTTTCTTTTATTTTTTATTTTTTTTTTCTTTTAAAGTGAGAACTGGTAGATTATTGAGTCTTCATATCGTGGTTCCTGATGTATTCGTGAGTGCTTATGATTCGTTTTGGAGAGAAATTTGTTCAGTTTTTGGTTATACATTTGTGATGCGTGGAATTGAATTTGGATTAATCTTTGCTTAAATTGTTGTTGAGAATTTATTAGAACTCTGTTCATCCTGTATCTAGTTGTATCGCTCAAGGAAACTTGATTTTGGATTTTTTCAACGTGGTTTCGTTGTTATGTAAATTCGATTTATCTCATTTTGAATCAGAAATTTCGTATTGGAGTTCAAGAATCTGTCTCCAGGTTCTTGGATTTAGGAGTAGTAGGCTGGAGAAACCATACAGTCTCTTTTGAAATTTTGTATTCGATTTATCTTGTTTGACATAGAACACTAGAAGTCTAGAACTCCTCCTGTCTTCAACCATTGTTTTAGAAGTCCGTAATTATAAAGGTTTAGATTTTGGACGAAACCAAAATAGCAGAGATACAGGTAATTTACATTTTTTTTTTCCAATTTCTAAGATTTTCTTTTTTGTTATGTCTGTTCTTTAAATTTTGGAATGGAATTTTAATTTTTTTTAAAGATTTTAAAACTTCTGAAATCTTTGACTGAAGTTTGCCAAAGTTTGTTCTTTAGATTTTAAATGTTGCAAAAATTTATCAGAATCACAGCAGAAATTAAATCTGTCTTCTTCAATGCTAAATAACGCGGATGTGTTTGGTCAGTTGGAACAGGATAGAAAGGAAATTAAAAGAGCACTTTCCTTTCCTTTCCATTGTCTCCACTTCATTTAAAGGGGAAAAGTTTGAAGAGCTTTTTCACTAAAAATGGGATACTTTTGAAAAAGTACTTTCCAATGGACCCACATTTTCCAATGGGCCAAGCGCATTGATTTTGTTGGAGAGTTGGTTGTAAATCTCTTTTAAATTCTTGCCCTAATAATGCATGGCCTAATGACTTGTTCTTTTGGAGATTTTGTATGCTTCAAACTTTCTCCAAATTGAATGGTTCAAAACTTGTTTCTGCATCATGCATGTATATTCGGATATGCTTGCTAAATTGTCAAGCTTCCCATAACCCTGATGTTTGATGAACATTTTTGATGTTGCCTGCAGCACAAGGTTTAAAGGATCGGTCCAGTCCGTGCTGGTCCCAAGTCACAATACAAACAATTGTATCGTGAGGTTCTGGATCGGACCAGCCAGTACAATCAGTCTGGTGTTTTTTTTCCCTTCAAATTTGCAAATTGGACGGTCTAGACCAGTATCAATCTAGACCAATCCAGTCTGGGACAAGCCAGGAAGCCCAGGACTGGTTCGGTCCCCGATCCTGAGCCTTTAAACCTTGCTGCAGCAACCAGATTAGACTGACTGTTTGCCAGAACTTTGGTGTCAGTCTGTATTCTTGATTTTACATTTGGTTCTTAAATTATGTTTGTGAGTCCATGCCTTTTGTTTTAAACAAGGTGAAACGTATTCGAGTCTGCCTTACCTGGTTTAGTTGCCTGATGAAAGAATGCTTTTTCTGCTACATGGAGCAATGATATGGCCAATCTAGACCGTCCTCTTGACAGGGGACGCTTTGGATAATCCATGTGGACAATATTTCAACCCATATAAGTGCTTCTAATACATTTTTAACAGATTTTATTACGTTAACAGCAGCCACCATTCTTTAAAAATATTTTTGAAGTTTTGCACACAAATAATGTTACATTTAGTAGAGCTCTTTCTTTCCATGTAACAATCTTTTGTGGCCTGAAACTTTGTATGTGAGATGGGGTTGACAGGATGTCAAGTGTGAAATCAGTGTCTCACCAGTTTTTTAAGTCTCGATTGTTTCACCAGACAACCTGGCCTCTTTAAACAATTTATAGAGTAATACTCTCTCTCTCTCTCTCTCTCTCTCTCTCTCTCTCTCTCTCTCTCTCTCTCTCAGGTACAAGCCAGACGTAATCAAAGGAGACATGGATTCAATCAGAACAGAAGTACGTGATTTCTATTCAAACTTGGTAAGAGAAGTATTAATTCTTTCTGAATCAAATAACTGGTACCTGTTGATGATGTTATGCTAAGTGACTCAAATGCATGTCTAGTTGTTGTTCACACAGCACATCAATAACTTGGAATACCAATTTTGACACGAGACTTGGAAGGATTCCAGGGTGTCATATTATTCTTTTTGCCTTTCTGTTTGTGTTTGAAAACTAATTGAATCAAGAATAATATTAAAACAATGGCTATTGAATCATCTTAAAGCATAGTAAAGATGGATGAATTTACAAACATTTTACTGAGAGTTTGGGAAAGGGAAAACACTCAAAAATATCTATCAATACACAAGGAGAAAGATTACATTGATTGTGAGAGAATATGAAAGGGTGTATATTCAGGGATCTAAAAGGTCCAGAGGAAGACCAAAAATATACTTGGACGGAGCCTGCAGACATGAAGGAATACAAATCATTACTGATGATTTGATTATGCATAGATTGGGATGGCAGAAGCCGCGGAACAGTATTCACATAGGCTATCTACTAACTCGTTGGCAAATCCAAGCACCTTAGAAATGAAATGTTCATTGAAGATGCAATAGATTGAAACAATTGGATAGCGTGATCTACTCTCCAAGAGATGTAAGATTTGTCTTTAGCCCAAGTTTTCACAGTAATTACGGCTGTTCAAATTACTATGGTTTCCAACGATCCATTGTTCTGGTTACTGATAAAAAAAAATGATCCATTGTTCTGGTTTGGGGATGGGATGTAGGTCAGATATAGTAGCTCATTCCTGCCAAGTGATAATTTTTTTAATTTTTTTTGGTGACGTGGAACCCCCAGCCCCACTTAGTGGGGACAGGCCCCGGATACATGAACCCACCCACAAGGACCATATATCAGGTAAGCCAGGGGACTCGAACCTGGGGACTCCAAATAATAACTATTACATGTAACATATTGGAAGATAGTTTAGAATTTTTAATATTTTCATATAAGAAATATAATAATGAGAAAATTTTACTACTGGGAAACACATGCAGTAGTGTGCTTAGATGATAAGAAAAAAAATTGAAGTTTTATATTTTAATTTTAAAATAAGAAGTAATAAATAAAAATATATAATATTAGTAGATATTTTTAATGAATCAATTTTTATTGAAAATAGATTAACGAGTTAACATATTTTTAATTTTGGATATTGTATAGTCCAAAAATAATTAGTTGCAAAAAATAAAACAGGAAACTGCTCCCATCATATCTCTCATATCTTATTATCTTGTTACGAAATCATTGAAAAATAATGACATAACCCTCAAATAAAGGTTATGCTCCCATTTATCTCTATATAGTTCTTACCTTCTATAAAAAGCTTGAAAATGACTGGAATGTCCCTTAAAAATTTGTTACTATGGTCTATAACGTTATTGCAAGGCTATGCAGCTTTCCAAAATGCCTTTCCCTTTATATATGGTATATGTTAAAAGAACATGAATGTGCATTATTAAAGAGAACCTATAGATAATGTCAAACACTAGTATTGGTTTACATCTTGTTTATTTTCATTACATTATGAAGGGGGGAAATAAAAGAGAGAATACATGTATGTAGCTTAAATGGTAATGCTTCAAGTTGATGTAGATCCATGGTCATGTGCTTTCTTTCCTCTATATTTAGGTGGCATTATTGTCTATTAGTGTGTGTATTTCATGGCTTGAACCCATATTTTCAGGATATTTACACTTGCTCATTGATTACAGGGAACCAAGATATTAAATGAATCTTTTGATCAGGACACCACAGATCTACATAAGTGTATAGCTTATATCCAAGATTACCCACCAAGCGCAGATAAGTCTAATGTAGGTGACATGCAAATCTTACAGTGACCTTTACTTTTAATCACCATTTAGCCTTCTTTTGTGGAAATAGTTGGTCATATAAGCTTGAAACTCTATTCTGTTGCATGTGAACTTTTACACACATATAGAACTAACAAATTATTTCACAATACCAATGCTCCATATCTCCTGCTAGCTTTGATTTGGAAGTGGAAAGTGAAAATTCACTATTTGGGAGTAGTTCTGATAACCAAGGTTGTCAAACCGTGAAGCAAATCGAAAATTGTTAGGGGCCACTTAGAATTGAATCATAATTTTGTATCGTAAATTGTAAGATTCATAATAATTTAAGTAGAAATAGGGTGTTTAGGTTTTGGGTTTTCTCATAGTAAAATTTTTTTTTTTTTTTTTTTTTTTGTAAAAATAAATAAACCATGTTTCTTTATGTAAATTCTATTGTTTTAGAGCACTACTCCATATAGAAAAGGATTAAACAAAAAAAAGAAGTTTATTTAGTAAAAGAAAAGAAAAGCTGACATTTTTTTTTGTGTTGCACAACGAGTTGTTCGACTCATATAAATCGTACAATTAAATTGTAAATTGTAATATTCAATATATAAATCGTAAGATTCAAACATAAACCGATTTTTTCACTGATATGAATCAATTTAGGGTCAAATCGAATCGAAACGTAAGATTCATACAATGAATCGTAAGATTTTAACAACAGAGCTACTAACTACTGAAATTGAGTTCTCAGGATCAACTGTAAATCATTATCTCTTTGTTGTTGGTGCGCAATTGATTTTATTGATCATTTGAACTGCAGTTATGCATTATTGTTGCGGGAGCACTTGGCGGACGATTTGACCATGAGGTTGGAAACATTAACGTTCTTTATCTCTTCTCAAACATGCGGATAGTTCTTGTATCCGACGATTGCCTTATCCATCTTCTTCCAAAGACCCACCGTCACGAGATCCATATTCTGTCATCTATTGAGGGCCCACATTGTGGCCTTGTTCCCATTGGGATGCCGTCTGGAAATACCACCACCACCGGACTTAAATGGGATCTTGGTAAGTGCATCACCCTTCACCAAGGTACATATATTTTTTAGGAAATTGAATTGGGGTCTGCCATGTCTTCTTTCTAGAAGACCGCCTTTCTTGAAAAGTGTCACATCACACCAAGATGACTACATTGTCTCGGTGAGAAATCATGCGGTAGGTGGTCCTCTCTATTGTGATCCTGGCATTCCACCTCAGATACTTTGGAACACACACTCACACACGCATATAGTGTAAAGGATCGGCCGATCTCGAGTTGGATTGTTCAATATAACTCAGGATCGACTCGGTCTAAGACATGATACATATGTTGGTCAAACTCGGCCGAGACAAGTAATGTATCATTTTTTCTTCGTTCTTTTGACTTGATGTTTGACTCAGCTGATCCGCTCCCTGAGTTCAAACACTATGCACACACAAAGAAAGAAAGAAAGAAAGAAAACAAAAACAGAACTATTATTGATTGCCGTCTTCTAGTTATCCTGCTTCCACAGTCTATATCACGTTGTTATTGGGTGGTTCAACTATCTGTTGTCCAGCAGGGACAGTTAATGGCTGTCCTATAAATTTATGTTATATATTTTGTGAACTGTACATAATTTGGTAATGTAATCATTCTGATGCAACCATATCTGGAATTATGTCAATCTGCAGCCAACACAGAGATGAGATTTGGAGGCTTGATAAGTACATCAAACATGATACGAGAGGAGACGGTTACGGTGCAGTCGGATTCGGATCTTCTTTGGACAATATCGATCAAAAAGTCGATTTGAAGGATATCAGTTTCGAATAGGGCATGCAATGCAGATTATTTTCAAAGATAAATCAGTACAATTTTTGTTGTTTGTTCTCATTATCTGTGGATTGTTATAGAAATAAACACTGGAAAGATATTGTACCTTTAATTTTCAAGGGTTCCCCATTTGTTGTGATGTACATTGTAAAGAAGGGTTGCAATCATCGTGTTTGAACTCGGACTCGGATCGGGGATCATTCCGAGATGAACGTTCTTAAATTAATTAAAAAAAAAAATTAAAATCCAACTCGTCCGATCTGAGATGGATCGGATGATCTGACTCGTCTATACCAAGTTGGATCGTCCGATTTGTCTCGGGATTGGAACGAGTCGATGTCTTTAGCATTCATACTATCTCGGGATCGGATCGGGTATCTTCCCAGTTTGATCCTGAGTTGGATCGTCCGATCCAACTCGGGATCTGACAATCCTTTACCCTATGGTTGCAATTAAAGTATTTCTATATTATTTCCCATGTGTTGGTAAGGTTTATTCAAATTTCTTCATTCAGAATTTGGTTATGTTCTATTTCATCTTGCTATAATTACAATAGTGTGAATCAGTAGATTCTCAGCTAGGGAATGAGGCGGGTTAAATGGGTAACTCGCCCCGCCTGTAATGGTTATGGTTTGGGAACCCTTTGGTAGGGTTGGGTTCGGGTGTTCCATCGCCATTCACCTATAAATTAATTATATAATATATATTACAAGTAAATATCTCTAAAAAATTAGATTTAACTTCTAGAAATCGTTTTAAGATTTCTTACATTCGGACCAACCCATCCACTCTGCTACCGACCCAATAGAGTTGGGAGCGGGTTTGGTATTAGTATCCCTTTAGGGGCGGGTTAGAACTACAAAATGCCGTCAGAGACTATGAGCTATTGCGTTCACAAGCAAGGTTTAAAGTCTCACGACAGGGGATTGGATCGGGATTGACCGTAAGGTACCATCCAGTATTGGGTGATCCGGATCCGATACAAAAAGTGGACCGCTTTTAAATTTAAAAAAAATAGATTAGTCAGAGCAAGCATGGATAAGACTAATGTAGGGCTGTCAATGGATCGGATCATGATCCGAATCCATCCTAAAAAAGTGGATTTGGTAAGGGATTTTCGGTCCAATAATCCGATAAGATATGATCCAATTTGATCCGACTTTAATCGGATCAAATTCAGATATAAGTTGATTCGATTCGATAAGAGTGATTTGATTCCATTTGTGTTGATATATAAATATATAAAATGTATATTACATATAAATATGTATACATATATCATTTTGGGTGACTCGAATTAAACATATAGTTATAAATAAATCATTAATTTAAAAAACTTTTAAAAGATTGAATATATTTCATATTATATTTCTTTTATCTAATTTTTATAACTATAAAATAAGTTTACCAACAACAACAAATTCGATAATTATTTGAATCCAATCCGATTCTTAATCAAATCAAATTTGGATATGTCCTGATCCGGTCTGAATCTGATCCGTTGATAGGCCTAGTCTAATATAAGAAAATTAGATCGATCAGACCGGTAGAATGAGTCAGAACCAGTCAGACCGGTCCAAATCGGTACCAGTATGGACTGTAATTTATAAATTAAAAAGAAAAACAAAACAATACCGGTTGTACCGGTTGGTCTGTACCGGTATCGGTTGTATCAGCCGGTCCGGTCTAACCATGACAATACATATGCTGTATCATGGCTTAGGACCGGACCGGTTCTGTCCGATCCCGGTACGGACTGGATCGGTTTTATCCTTTATTAAACCTTGTTCGCAAGTCGCAAGAACAAACTGGTTTTAATCTTGCGAGAATCCATCTAATTCAAGTCAATAAACACTCAAAGAGGGAGAGAGAGAGAGTGAGTGGGAAACGGAGAGAGAACGTAAATGGGGAATCCCTCTCTCTGCTTCAAATTCTCTTTCGTTCTCTCCCTCTCTCTCGCTGTTTCCTCTTCCTCACAAGCATCATTTCGTCATCGACCATCTTCACCTTCATCGATTTCCGTCAAAGCTGCTTCTTCTTCTTCTTCTTCCTTTCCTCCCAAAGCATCTGCAGCAGATTTGCTCTCGCTTCTTGGCACCAGAGAAAAAGCATCGAGAATCAACAGGAAAGAAGCCGAGGAGCTCAGATCTTGTCTGAGATTTCTCGTTCCATTCTCTCCGAATCAAGCCGATACGAAATTCAAAAAACATTCGATCCGACGTTTATGCAGTGAAGATGGCAACGATCGACGGAAACAGGTGTCGAAGGTGTTGTTACCTGTTCGGACACGAAGAGACGAGGACGAGCTCGTTTGGCGGCCACCGGCACCCGTGTTAGAGCTAGCTCGCCTCGCCATTGATTCCGGCGGAGATCCAGGAGCGATACATAGAACTTTGGATCCAACGGTGTTGGTGGTTAGTGTATACACATTTCTTTTTTACATGAATACCTATCTTTTTCTGTTGAAATTATATGATTACTTGAGGGTTCCTTATAACTGTTATTTTGGTGTTCGAGTTGGTGCATGCGCTAAGGCCCAATACATTTTTGCTCAATATATGCATATTTATGAGTTAAAAAACTTCAAACCAATCCCAACATAATGTATTTCAAAAAATTCTTAAATGGTGAAGGTATGGAGAGTTCTACTTTATGTGAAGATGTGGATATTGGAAGTCAAGAGAACGCTGCTATGTTTGGAGGATCAAGGTTGTAAATGTCGTTGTCACAAGACATGTGTTGGACCTTTTCGGACATGCTGAAAAAAGAGAAAAATAAAAAAGGGTGAAAATTAGGATTTTTCTTAATGAAACTTTGTAGTGATCTAAATACATTTAAACAATCCAAAATATGACAAAAATAATGCATATACGATGATTGACACATATTTGGGGAGGCAGATACACAACTTTGTAGATGGTCAGATTTGCCCTTTCTGGTCAAATTTGTTTGGGATTCAAGGATCCCATCAAAAGTAGCTTTTCTTGGGTGGAGAGCAATACTCGATAAACTACCAAGAACAGATCACCTGGTGAGCGCTTTTGGTTCATAAAAACATTTATGACATTTCAATTTGAGTGTTTTTGTAGATAATATTGTTTTACAAATTGCCCAGAACTAGGTTCCCAATGTGCATGAAAGTAGTGAAAATAAGATCATAAATGAGATGAAACAAAAGCAGAATGCAAGATGTACGTGATTTGTCATGATATGTGACTATGTCCATTTAGAAGACGGTTGAGAAGCTTCATTATCAGAAATAAATGGAGATCACAGAGAGTAGAATGGAGAACCCCAAAACAGGTCAATCTGAAAAGGTAGGGCCTTTTTTATGTTCCAGGGATACCCAAAACTAATCCTAAAAACTAAAATCACAGCCATGTGCTCTAACTAACATTATATAGTTTTAGGATAGATATTTAACCGATCCCAACATGGGTGAGAACCCACATCCCAAAACTAAAGGCTGTGCCTTCGCCAACCGTTATCTACCAGGTTGAACTATAGGTGCCTGATTCATGTGTGGTAAAATGTGAATGAGATCTCTTCTTGTTTTCTTACTCTTGGTTATGACTATCCAATTTGATTGACTATGAAGTGACAATCTCCTCAATCTCACAGGTCGGACCAAAATAAATAGTCAGATTAACAAAAAGTTGCACAGCGTATAAATAATATCCTTATTTATCAACAACATGATATCGATCACTTGGGCTCTAGATTATACAGCAAGAACCTAATAGTTTTATGATGATGTTGAAGTAATATAAGTGAGCTTCACTAAAAGCATAGAGTCGTGTTTATGTGGTAATTCCAGTACTTAGTTGCTAAGACAAATATTCCTTACTCTAATAGGTACCTGATGTTGAAGGGATGGTAGATGATCGATGTGAGCTCACAAGAACTCCATATGGGCGGCACTTCATCAATGAGGTTAGCATGAAATCATTAAAGATTTGGTTTTTCCTTTCCAATGATTGCATCATACTGTTGATACTTCAGAGTTTTCTGATGCTGCATTTTTGCAATTTGACAGGAGCTGAATTTGTACCTTGCATTCTTATTTGAAATTATTGCCGCTCGTGGTCCCTCTGTTGGGCTGAATGTATCATTAAATTGCTTTGACTTATTTCATGGGCATATTTTCATTGCCAAGGATTCTGGAAGACTCGGTATATTGTGAGTAGACAATGCTTCCCAAAATAACTTTTATAGTATATTACAGGGTACAGCTGACGTTTCAGATGTTGATTTTGTAGGAAATGTAATTTCTTTAGAATATGGATCTTTTTAGATATATTTAGAGACAAATTATGCACTTTTGAAATATTTTCTGTGAAAAAAATATAAGAACTACAACACCTGTTGGAGGGACACTGTTGCAGTGTAGTTCACACAATTAGAGGAAATCTGAGGGCCTTCTGATCTTGACAACAGCATTTCTGTTTACCTAGCATGCAAGCAGTTGGTGGGATCCACCATCAGAGAGCTCCTACTTACTATATTGAAAATCTTGTATGCTAATATTCAGTCCAATTAAAAAGGTTGAACTGCATTGTTCAGGTGAAAAAATATCGAAGGGGATTCCAGATGTTTGTTGATTCTGCATCCAATATTTTTCGTTAATTTGGGAATCCAGACAATAAAACCTGGGTAACTATCTGTCCAGATTCAGCATTTTCAATTGTGAGACATGAACTAAAAGAGGTGCCTTTTCAATTATGTATTTTTCTTGTTAAAAGTGCATATTTTCTGCTTAAAAAGAAGTAAGAATCAAGATGGCGGTGACCATCCAACCTGGTCAACCTTTGGTGTATGAGATTTTATGATGATGCCTGTTGAACGGTAGCTCCCACGCTACATGTCTGCCTTTTGTGCTGTTTAGTACAACTGCTTTTCAATTATCACTGGGTTCAGCCACAAAGTTTTTTTGCTCTCCTAGAGGCTTGGGATGTGCATGGGAAGTTATGTGACAAGATGAAGTTGGCATGGTTTCTGTGTCCTGCAACAATACCTTGGACTTTATGGAAGGAAAGAAATTCCAGGATCTTTGAAGATGGAGAGTGTGATGCGGTTCATATCATCAGGAAAGTTAGGACCTTGGTTTTTTTCTTGAGTTTGGGGTCAAATGTGTGTATGAGTCTTTCGTTTGATCAGTTTTGGGATGAACCTCCTCAGGTTTGTTGAGCTTTTTGGGAGTTGATGATTTCTTCTTGGGTGTTTGTAGTTGCTTCAAGGGTCTTGTTGGTTTTTGGTTTTGTTTTGTTCTGTACTGTCATGTTGTTTCTCCTTTACTTTGTTTTTGTTTTTTGCTTTTGTTTTTGAGTTACCCTTGTGATGTATACTGTTGGTATACAGCTTGATGTGCTTTCTCACCTTTTTATATAATATATGCTATCTTTCTTGATCCAAAAAAAAAAAAAAATTATCATTAAACATAAAGAATTCTATTAGAGACATGAACATGTTGCTGTTATTCAGTGCCCTAAATAGAAAATCTTATATCTTATTAATTTGCTTGGTTGCCCAATCATGGCAGGTTTCATGCTAAAGAGTACCCAGCATATGACAAGGAAGTGTTCCCTTGCAATATGGGCTATTGTCAAAGAGGTCACTGTCCTTTTCATCATTTTATTAGTTGCTTATCTTTCACTTTTCTTTTACAAACAGTTTGGTATGCTTGTTGAGCTTTTCTCCATTTTATTCAATATCACATTTTTATTTCAGGGTCTAATGTAACGTACGATAATTCAATGAATCTGAGGAACATTCTTTGGCTGGCTCCATTACTAAGTAATTCAACTAAAGCTTGGGTGGCTCCTGGTACCTCTCTCACTCATCACCAAAATAGTAAATTGCTTCCTAAGTTTCAAGTAATGCATATGTTCTAAGTCTTGACAGAAAACTGTATCTTTCACGCCAAAGTCGTAAAGTTCACCTAACTGCCCATTGTCTGAATAGTTGAGTTGGTGGACTGTGGACACCTCTCAAATTTGCTGTCGCAGAAAACATGCTAAAAGACATTCCTAGAATATGTGCATGTAAAAATTGTTAGCATGTACGCACACACACACACACATACACACACGTGTGTGTCATAGTTTTTGAGTTGTCCAATTGGATGAATAATGCAGATAGATACACAGGTGGATAACTTGTATACAGACAAAGGTTGTTTCTCCTGCCATGGGCAAAAAGTTATAGTGTATGCTGGATTGGCTACTTTAATTGAACAGTATTTTTTTTTTTATGCTTTCTTTTGATTTTATGGTTGAACATAAGACATGCTTTCTGTTAGTTACTTCATAATTCCCTTGTACTTAATTTGTGGCAATTGAACCTCCTTTGTTGGAAATGTTAAGCACTAGGAATTGGAACCTCATAGGGTTTTGAGCATGTCAATTTAATGTTTCTTTCTCTTGTTATAAAATTACGTTTGGGCTCCATTTCTTCTGTTACTCGTTTCTTTGATAATGGTCGAATATCTTACCTGGAGAAAAGTAAACATGATGGATTTCAAAAGAAGTTTGAGATTTGTTTTCTGACATGGTACTGATCTTCTTGTTGGTAGGAGTCTTGGTAGTCCTGGATGCTCATCCAGGAGGAATTATTTATAGAGATCTGATACCAGAATATGTAAATTTTGCAAGGACCATCTACGAAGGTTAGAAGCTTTGGTTACTAATGGAATACGAAACTCGATATCTCGTTGTTCACTCCCGAAGGTTTTGGAGATATTGTTGCCGATGTCAACTACTTGAATGTAGGAGATGCAGTTTATCAAGTTTTCATTTGCTGATAGCCTGGTATCATTCTCAAGGTAAGCACTCTCTCCTACAGAAACCAGTGTGTAACCATTAAAATGTCAATGTACTATTTCCACTCCCTGTTTCAATTTGATAACCATATACCATTTGTTGTGTCTTTCTGTTTTCTATGTTGGTTGTGTTTTGCGCAAAAGTGCTTGTACAGAATGGAAATGATCTTGGTCATAAAATGATAAACAGCAGGTCATAATTCACACTTATCATCGGTCCTAATCACTAATATACCTATGGCCAGAAGATCTCCTAATGCCAAATGTTTCCTAGTCAAAAACTAACCTAGCAACTGTACCTTCCAATCTATGGAGCTAAAGCCTGAACAATTATTAAAGATTGCAACTAAACTGAACTGAAAGAATATAGTTAAACCATTATGAGGAGGTCAAGTTACTAAGATCCTTAAGTTCACAACATCTTTGTATTGTTGCCCTGATTGCTATGAGCTATCTGTATTGATGAGTTTTGTGGATCAAGAATGGTTATTGTAGATGTCATCACATTCTTTTTGATTGCATGAAGCTGAAGGAAGAAATTGGTGTGTGTGTGTGTGTGTGTGCGCGCGCGCGTTTGTGAATGATGGAAAAATAGAGCCCCCCATTAAACATTAAACACAGAAGAATGCCATGAAAAGTAGAAAATTAACCTTGAAAAAAATTTGTACTCTTTCGACAATGAATAAAGAAATCTTAAAAGAAGGTGATGTGTGTCAGCTTAAAACAAAATGCAATTAGAATGCATGTTCTCTCAAAAAGGAACTGTCTATTCTAAAGGATATAGTTAGTATCTTTATCTGCTTTTTCAAGTTTTCTTTTCTTGTTTAAAAGTACAATTGTATCTTTCTTGCAAAACCAAAATAATATGAGATCTCTCTGGTTTAACGATTAAAAATGCTGAGTCTATTTGTATTCATTTGGATAGTCCCCAGATTGGATGGTCCAATTTCAATTTAGGAGTGTTAAGAACCACTTACTCTAAAGCTTAAGGTGTTAGAGAACGGCACTGTTATCGAATGGTTCAACACCCCCTGCATGTGCGGGCTCTGCACGGATACAACACATCCATGGGAAAACATAGGGCATCGAGGTAAACACACCATAGACACCCACACAGGGCACCGAGGCAAACACACAACACATCCGTGGGAGAACAAACGCACAAACACATACTTCCAGGATTCGAACACTTGACCTCCTGCTCTGATATCATGTTAAGAACCGCTTACTCTAAAAGCTTAAGCTATTAGAGAACGACACAACAATGTATATCAAATGGTTCAACAAGGAAGTCCCTCACATTTGGACATACTTTATTACTCCAGGTATCCGACCTTCCATGGAGGTTGTTGTCTACAGGAAACAAAGATAGGAATTGATACAGCACAGGCCACTGACCAGAAGTCCAGAATAGATAGGGGAATCATCGCCACAGGTAGGGCCCACAAAACCTTGGTACTGGGGGCCTACATTGGCAACCCCACACCCGATATTGCGGGTTGACGTAGCATTTATTCTTATGTTCGCTTAACCTGGAGGTTGCCTCGAAAAATGCTAGAAAAGCTCAAGGTATTTGGAAAAAGGTGATCATCCGTGGCTTCTCATGGTTGGTTCGGATAGTGGGGTTCACGTCCTGGTTTCTGTTGTGCCACCCAAAACACTAAAGGTTATCTGGGTATGCCTATGTGTAATGGGAGGCCTACAAAGGTTGACTTTAGTAATCTTTTCACCAGGGTTAACCAAAGGCCGTCTGGGTGGAAATCGGCTTTGCTTAATCAAGCCGACCGTACTATACTAATAAATGCCACTCTGGCTGGGCAAGCCCAATATAGTATGGCTGGCACTAAGTTACCTATTGGTGTTTGTGATTGGTTGGATAAGCAAGCTAAAACTTTCTTGTGGGCTAAGGTTGGTAAGGATAGAACCTTACACAATCGACTGGAAGAAAATTTGCCATCCTAAGTTTTTTGGCGGACTCAATATCAAGTGTTCTGCTAAATTTAATGATGCTCTTCTTCTAAAGAGGGCTTGGGGACATCTACAGAACGCAAACTCATTTGGGCTCAGTTCTTCAAAGCAAAATATTTCAGAGAAATCAGTTTTTTTGCAGCCCGTACAAAGCCAACAGATTCACACTTTTGGAAGACCATGTGTATGCTTAGAAAGAAGTTGGGTACTGGAATTAGTTGGATTGTATCCAATGGGAAATCCATCCCTCGGATGCTTTTGGCATAGTCTCATAAGCAGTTAAGATTACTCAAATGTGGTGAGGATACTATAGAATTATTTAATGATTATGTTGATCACTCTTGGAAAATACATGAAATGAAAAATGTCTGGTCAGATGAAATAGTCTAGAAATTGACAGGTATAACATTAAATCTGTCAAGAGACAAGGATGAACCGGTGTGGAAATTAATGGCTTCGGGTAAGTTCACTGTTTCATCTGCGTACAAAATGTTAGCTTCCAATCTTTGGCATTTGCCTGTTCCACAAAAAAACCAGATTTTTATTATGGAAATGTTTGTACAATGCTATCTGTACGAATGATTTTCTTCATGAGAGGTTATAGGCACCCATTAAAGTATGTTTCCTTTGTGGGAATGCTAATGAAACAATTGCCCACCTTTTTACACAATATTTGTTTTCTCGTGCAGTTTGCTTTGGCAGCCTCGGTTGTAGATTTGAGGAGTTTGCAGAGTGTGATCAGATTATGGATTGTCTTAAGTTACTTATCTCACGAAAGGAGGAAAATGAGCTTGGTGTAGCCTTTGCAAATTTTTGGTGGAGTATTTGGCTTGCTAGGAATTCAATGATATTCAAAGGTTTGGCGCCAAATATTAGGGAGTCAGTTAGCTCTTTCCAAGTAGCAATTCAAAGAAAGAGGGCCTGTTTGTACAATGGGTAGTACTGGTGATGCAGAATTTGTAACAATCCCGAATTCGAATTCTTTATTCAATAAAGTTTGAATTTACAAATACAAAAGTATCAACAGAGATAAAGTCCGAAGAGTTCATTTCAGGATAGCCTAAATTGTTGTGCAGCTGTTCTATCTGGAGCGTTTTTTTTTTTTTTTTTCTGAATGTGATCTGGAAATAAGACAAAGAAGAAGTCAAAAAGGAAATGAGGTTGAAATGTCAGGTGTGTCAATAATAATGCACATTGCAGAGCAAGAGAACCTGAGTGTTTGGATGACACGAGTCTTTTTGTTTGTTACTTTCATAAGTTATCACTTTTGATCTTTCAAGTATCTATGTATTTTACTTTAATGTGATAGGTTCTTTTCAATGTTCTAACAATTATTCAAATCAGGAGTAATTCTACAAATTTTTGAATTGTTCCTCTTTGATTCATGGGCAGTCTCTGTTATTTATAGAGAAATCATCAAATAGCATTCTCCTTGATTAGAACACATGTCAATTAAATCATTGTCCAGAGAGAAGCTTGGAAATATCTTCATGCAGCAATGCATATCTAAGTGTATGCGTTTTTAACGCGGCTAAGTCATTTTTAGAAGAAAATTGTGGTGAGTCATTCGATCAAGTGAATTTACTCTGTGATAGGTTGTTCTAAAGTTTACAGATTAAAAACTGAATGACATGTGTTTCATGCATAAAGTCTTATAAAGCAACATTCCGTTTTTATCACCGCCATACCTGATAAGGCAAAAATCCCTTCAGATAAGATATGTAACATATATGAGTAGCTGAGGTTTTAACACGTGATGATATTGGGGATTCATTGTAATCTTCTTTACAATCATTTGAGTTCTGCAAACATTTCTTCTAACTTTTATCACTTTTTTTGAAGGATTTTCTTTTGGTAGTTCTATCTATATTCTTTTGAAAGAGACGGAAGTAACTTTATAACTTTTACAAGGTGATCAGTATATTTAATGAATTTGCCCATGTAGAGATCTTAATATGTAAGTCTCTCAGTGAGTCATTCGATTTTCATGATCAATCATCCTTGTAAGAAAGAGTTGCTTTAGGATTTTTCAAGGTTCTGGGTTAAGTAACTAATTCGAGTGTCTTTGAACTGGACTTTAATGAGAGAAGCGTGTGTCCTTCGAAGTACTCTTTAGGTAAAATGTACAATTTAGTCCCGCGAATCCATAACTGTCACTCGAAATTGACGTATGGAGAGGTAATAACATGACTTCGAAGTACTCATTTTTTAGGGTATATCAAAGTCAATGAAGTCGAATCTATAACTGTCACTCGAAGGTGACGTATGAAAACGTAATAACATGACTTCGAAGTACTCATTTTAGGGTACTTCAAAGTCAGTGAAGTCGAATCCATAGTTGTCACTCGAAGGTGTCGTATGGAGACGTAATAACATAACTTCGAGGCACTCCTTTTTTAGGATACTTCAAAGTCAATGAAGTCGTCATCTGGAGGTGTTCCCTCGGGATGAATGTAAAGTGTATCTCAGGAGTTCCTTGGATAAGGACTTCTTTGAAGTCAACTGAATGTAAGTCTATTACGGGTGACAAAACCCTCATTTATGTCATTCAAAGAAGACATATCCCTTTAGTTATATGAAAATGGTGACTAACCCGTAGTCTATTTGAGGATGACTAACCCTTGACGAATTGATCATCTCAGGGTGGTTAGCCTCTGATGAGGTGTACAGTAACCGTCTCTTCCTGTAAGGCTTTCTTCATTGCAGGGGTTAATCTTTGACTAGCGGTTTAACCTCAGATTAGGATAGAGATGATCGTTCCTCTATGTTAAGCCAAAAAAACCATCATTACAGCTGACGTGACCCAATAGGGGTGTGAGCACTTTTCGACGTTCACACATGAGAGATAGTGGCAGGAGATGATCGATCCTCTATGTTAAGCCAAAAAAACCATCAGTACAGCTGACGTGACCCAATAGGGGTGTGAGCACTTTTCGGCGTTCACACATGGGAGATAGTGGGAGGAGCAGGTGACTGCTTTATTCAAATGATGTGGCATCAGTACTAGCTTTTTATTTTGTTAAATTAAATTTTGATAGAGCTTTTCGTGGAAGTTTGAAGAAAGCATCAGCTAGTGGACTATACAGAGATCATATTGGTATATTTAGGAGTGGTAACCTGTGAGTCGAGTTAGGGTTTGGTTCAACCCTCCTCCAACCCACCCCGTTGCCATTCACCTATATTTTAAATATATATTTTATGTATAAATCTATAAGTAAATATATTTAAAATATTAAATATTTTAACTTAAAAAAACATTTATTTTTAAAAAAACTTTATAATCGGATCAAACCTACCCCACCTTGCTACTGCCCCGATAGGGTTAGTAGCGGGTTTGACAAATCCGCTACGTTGCCATCCCTACTTCCTTAAAGCCTAGGCTGCCTAGCAAGAAAGTTGTGGAATGGCTGGATCAGGCCTTGCGCTGTTGGACCGTGTCTTGTGCCAAGTTGGGCCGTCAATGCACTAGTTATGTCATATTGGGCCATCCCATGGGCTGGTACAGCCCATTTACACTAATATAATGTTTTCCTAACATTAATTTTATAATTTATAATATTTTTAACAATAACTTATATTATTTTAATTTTAATTTATATTTATATTTCTAGAGCTAAAAAATATGTTATAAAACAATTAATTATATATATAACTTAATATGTTAATTGTGAATTATAATGGGCCGTGCCGGGAATTACGTACCACGGGCCACTTACTTGAAGCCCAGCACAGCCCAGGCTATAGGTCGTGCCCATGCTGGCATGGCACACCCACGGTCCGACACGGACCATTTACACCCATACCCGTAGTTGATTTATATAAGCTCGAGCTCGCCTGATCTTTTTTTTTTTTAAAGATAATAACGAACGTTCTAGAGACAAAGACTTTTTTATTTCTGTGTCTGCCACGTTTTCTCATAGACACTGCTTTATCATTATAATAATCAAATATCAACTGATGGATTATTTGTGGGCCCCTTCATGATATTTTTATGCTAACGTGTACGCTCACAAGAGGAAATGCGCACAGTAGTACTAGTATGCACCCTACGCATTCAAGTACTTCGCATCACAGACCAACTGGGATCTCTCGTATACCTCCCCTTCTTGGCTTCGTCTTCCCTAATCTCCCTCCAGAAACTGTGGAAAGAAAAGAAGATCCACTACTTTCTTCAACCATTTCTCTCTGACACACAAAGCCCCTATATATACGCTTTAACCTAATCTCCATTTGAACTCCTACAGTTGCTTCGACCTTGAAGAATCTACAGAAGCATCAATGGCGGATGAATGGATTGATGATCGGCGAGGTATATGGAACGACAAATTTCGAGCAATGAAGCTTCGGTTCCGAGATCGTTTTCGAGTCGCCGTCGATAAGCATCGGCGTCGGCATAGGTTCTCAGATGGTTATTTCTCCTCCGCATTGCAACGGTGGGTTATTCGCTTACATAATCTTCGGAGAGGTTCTTTATCGCCTTCGTCGCCTTTCTATCGCAAGGAAGGTAAATTCGCTCTGCTCAAGTAGGAATTCTGTTCGAATTTCTTTATATCAAATGCTTTTTGTGATGATCGTGTTGTTGTTCTTTGTTTACTGCTTTTCTTTATTTCGTTAGTTGATTGTTAGTTTCATTAAGATCAACATGCAGTTCTTTGTCAATGAATTAATGTTTTAGAAGAATCTAATTTTACTAACAAGAACCAATTTGTCTGACTTATATTTAAGATGAACATACAATTCCTTGGCAATGGATAAATGTTGTAGAAGAACCTAATTTTACTAACTTTGATTAAGACCTCGTGACTTGAATCATAAGGACCGTTGTGATATGAATTAAACAATTGTCATTCTCTTTACATCGGTTTTGTAGTTTAGGTTAGAATGTTATTGTTGAATCAATACATATTTTGGTTCTGAGTACAGCCGGCCCTCCATTAAGTAATAATTGATAGGGTAATAATGCATAATGCTGGAAAATTTGTTGAGGAATTTAACTTGATTCTGTAGCAGATAACTAATAAGTGCTAACATATCCTAATTATAATTTTTTCTTAGATGCTCTAGATTTTGTTGCTTACTTTTTTTTTTTTTTGTGGTGACGTGCAACCCCCGACCTCACTTATTGGGGTACAGTAAAGACCCAGATACATGACCCCACCCACAAGGACCATATATCAGGTAAGCCATGGACTCGAACCTAGGACCTCCAGTTCCTGAGCTGGAGAGCCTGCCAGTTGAGCTTGTTAGACTAGATTTTCTTATGGATATATATTATCTATATTATATAATTCTATATCTATAATCTCTACGAAACATACCCTTACGATATGTGGTTATAGAGAAGGATTTGACAAATATACTTGGAAGACGTATATGAAAAGACTTTTATACAGGAAATTTTATATAAGTCTCTTTATATTATGAAAAATATATGCAAGTTAAGTATTTAATCACTTTTTTTAATTAATAAATTTTATCTCCTACGATTATTAGTAGTTATTAGAGGGCCATCTGTACTTTATTTTTCTTGAGCTTGCTTTCGGGCCTTCCAAATATGGTTGTTTTAGTCATACCTGTGTTTCTTGAAGCCTTGCTAAAGTATCTTACCCGGGATAAGGGAGACACATGTTTTGGATTTTAATTTATTGCATGGTTGATTAAGAAGTTAGTAAATGGTACTGATCATGCAATTCAGGGGGATTCAGGTTTGCAAGGAGGTTTTCTGGTTGAAAAGGGATTTCAAGACCATCTGCTTTCTCGCTTTTATAGAAGTTTGACATCAGTACTCCACTTTTCAGATTATTTCTAGTTCAAAATAATATATTTCATGTCTTATCTGATAGTTAAATGTATATTTTAGATACATGTGTATTTTCTGAATAATTCCTTGTCAGATTGAGTTGAAGACACTTAGGGTTTTGATGGAACGAGATCTTAAAAAGTTTCTGTACATGTACTTAGTTGTAAAAACCGTAACATGCTCTATTTGGTTGCATTTGTACATTGTATGTAGTATCGGTAAAAGTAAGATTTTGACCTAGTAAAGTTCTTTTGACTGTAGTCAACAAAGATGTTGAAGTGTTGGAAGATTCGGTCATCATCCGCATGCTTCAAGCTCTGGCTGTCCCTGTTATAGGAAATGTTTGTCATGTGTTTATGCACGGAGTTAACCACATTCAGGTATTTAGGGCTACACGGCATTAGATGTTGCATTTATTTTTCTTTTAATGTTCTTGGTAGGCCCTTTTAAATCTTTTGAGGCCTAATTTGTCTGGTCTCACAGATATATGGTGCAGAAAAAATGTATCAGGCGGTGTTTCAGAGACCAGAAGGCAAACCTCTTATAACGGTATGTTGTTGTCATTGTATAATAGAGATTAATTGGATGTATTCATTTATATATATATATATATAAATGTAGTGAGTAGATTCTGCCAAAAGTCAAATGCAGTAAATGATGGAAAGATTAATGCAATTAACTTGAATACTGATATATATATATGCATTGGACGTAAGCAAGTATGCTGTTATAATGGAGTTTTTGATCTTTATGATGCTTTGCAGGTAAGCAATCATGTTGCTTCTGTGGATGACCCACTTGTTATTGCTTCTCTGTTGCCACCGAGTGTTATATTGGATGCTCAAAAGCTAAGATGGACACTTTGTGCAACTGACCGGTGTTTTCGCAGCCCAGTGACTTCTGCATTCTTTCGAAGTGTCAAAGTATTACCAGTTTCTCGTGGTGATGGGGTTTATCAGAAGGTACACTATTAATTGTTATTGCTTCATTCTTTTTATAATGTAAAACATTGTTTTTAACATCTGTTGAGCAACTTATATATCAAATATTGCACGGGTATGTTTAGCCTCGGGAAATATTGCATTTGTACTCTAGTTTACTGATTTCTCTTTCTGTCTCTGATTGATGGCTTTTGATGCCATATTCGATTAAGCATGTGAGTACTACATATTTTAACAAATGACAGAAATTTGGATTATGAACTTCAATAAGTTCTAGAACCAAGCCTCGGTTAAAAGAATAGAACACAATTGCTGTCAACTAATTCAAAAGAGATGCTGATAAGGAGATGAGAAACCAGGGACTTTAATACATGCTTTGCCAAGCAGCAGTGTAGTTGAAGCATCACTTTGGTGGCCACTTGACCTAGTCAGCGCCTAACACCTGCGGAAAAGCAGGTCTGTGCAGGCCTTCTTTAGCACTAAGTCGCCTAGTAGCAGCTAAGTATTGTTTCCCAAAGTCTAAAGTGCTAGTTGCAACAGCAATTGCCTCAGTCTTAAGTTCGTCAAGGGTTTCAATCTCTCTCTTGCTCGCTTTAGTTTGTCAAGGATTTTCATCTCGCTTTCACCAGTTTGACAGTCTGTCATGAGTTTTTATCTCTCTAGTTTGATAGTTTGTCAAGAGTTTCCATCTCTCTAATTTAATAGTTTGTCAAGAGTTTCCATCTCCCTAGCTTCACAATTTGTCGAGAGTTTCCATCTCTCTCTGAAAATGTCTGAATACTCTCTGCATCTCTGTTTCTTTTTAACAGCTTTCTCTACAATAAAATACATTGTACTTGTTCAGGTTTCGACGTTCTCATTTTACCCATAATTATTATTTTTAATAACTGTATGTATATTTTTTAAAATTTTTATTAAGAAAATAAATTTGGGTCAACTTGGCATTGCCTAAGAAATGTCTAGGCGACGTCTCACCCTGATGCTTTTACTGTAGGACCATGTAGTCCGTGTAAAATTATACCAAACACGTTACCTCCTTTATGGGTTGTTCAGAAGCATCATTTCTCTCCCTCGAGGCAGCGTTATGGTTATCTTTTATTAGTATTATTGATCCGTTAGACTAATGCTATCAGAATCTTATGATATACTGCTTAACTACTATTAATCAAATCACTTGGTCTCAGGTGTGAAATTTGACCAAATCTCCTTTCGTGAAAAAACAACCATGGATCGAAGAGGCTTTATTTTGCTTATTATGAGTCAAAAGATTCCATTTTGATATTTGAGTGTTTCGTTACTTTAGAGTGACAACTTGAACGTCCTAGTTGACTATATTTCTTATGTTTTTGTAAAGTCTGCTATATGTATCTGCATTCAGGCTTACCTTTGTTTGTGTATTTGCGGGATTAGAAATGGTCATATAACTCTCTTCTTGAAACTTCAGTTGCAACCTCAAGTCAAATTACTAATTACTCAAGGATTTTCTTTCTTATACATTGCAATACTTTAATTACAAAATGATCACTATGGGATAATCTCACGTTTATGTTCTTTAGTGTGCATATACAATGTGCATTTAGCTTCCATCCATTATATATATATAAGAAAACGATTCTTAAGAGAGGAGGCTTCTCAAGCCTTCCCTCCCCTAATCCTCGATTCTTATAATTTTGAATTTAAAAAAATACAAAATAATTTTTTTAACCAATCATATTTCAAGATTATTTTTTTTAATAATTTAAAATAATAATTTTTTAAAAGTATGGGTCCCACTTCCCTCCCCTAATCCTCAATTCTTATAATTTTGAATTTAAAAAATATAAAATAATTTTTTTAACCAATCATATTTCAAGATTATTTTTTTAATAATTTAAAATAATAATTTTTTAAAAGTATGGGTCCCACTTCCTAAGCATTTCATCCTCTCTTTCCTAATAGAACTCCTCTCTTTGTTTCCTATTAGGACTCATAGAACGCACATCTCTCTAAAACATCCATAAGGTAAATACACCTTCATCCTCTCCTCGTTTTTTTAAAAGGATGGGTCCCAATTCCTAAGCATTCCGTCCTCTCTTCTCTTGATTCTTATAATTTTGAATTTAAAAAATAGAAAAAAAATTAACCAATCATATTTCAAGATTATATTTTTAATAATTTTTTAAGAGTATGGGTCTCACTTCCTAAGCATTCCGTCCTCTCTTTCCTAATAGAACTCATCTTTTTGTTTCCTATTAGAATTCATAGAACGTACGTTTCTCTAAAACAACCATAAGGTAAATCCACCTTCGTCCTCTCTTCTTCTCTATCTAATATTTTTCCATAATAAGTCGATCTTTGAATGTGCCTTGAATTCCGCCATTGGAGCTCCTTCAAGAACTTGAATCTTTAAACTTTTCATCATTTCCTCGCGGTATCCAAAGCATCTTTTTCTTGAAGTATCTGCTCTTTCACTTTCTTTATTATTTCTTAGTTTTTTTCTACGAATTAGGTTTGTCCTCCCAAGTTTTTCTCTTTTTAAAATTATTTTTTATTTTTCTTTTTTCTTCTCACTTAGGATTCAGGAGAATCCATTTGATTTTTTCTCTCTGAATTAAAGAAAACGGTCTTCTCTCTTGGAAGACCACTTTGGTTCGGTTCGTTCTAATCCATAAGGTAAATCCAGCTTTATTTTTTATTCGTATTAGTTTATTTTCAGCTTCTTGCAGGCAAAGTGACTGTTCTACAGTTTAGTTTTTCATATATGGGTTGTTTTTTTTTTTCTCTAGATTTTCCGAGTGTTCCTGTATGATGAAACATTCAAATTACCCTGTATGGCTGTATCTGCAGCTATGTTTTTAGCTTGAAGCAATGAACATAACCTTTTCAGTTATGTGTATTTTATATTCCTACACAATCCTATCTGTTTACCTTTCCTCTGTTTTTCTATATGATAGAAAAAGAACTATTTTGTCTATAGTAAATTAAATTAGTTGGATTTACCTTATGGACAAAAGAGTTCTTTTTCATTACTTCAAGCTAATTTAATTTACTATAGACAAACAAAAAAGTTCTTTTTGTCTATAGTAAATTAAATTAGCTGGATTTACCTTATGGACAAAAGAGTTATTTTTCATTTACCTTATGGACAAAAGAATTCTTTTTCATTGCTTCAAGCTAATTTAATTCACTATAGACAAAAAAAACTCTTTTGTCTATAGTAAATTAAATTAGCTGGATTTACCTTATGGACAAAAGAGTTCTTTTTCATTGCTTTAAGCTAATTTAGTTTACTATAGACAAACGAGTTCTTTTTCTATCATATAGAAAAATATTGGAAAAGTAAACGGATAGGATTGTTTAGAAATATAAAATGCACATAACTAAAAGGTTATGTTCATTGCTTCAAGCTAAGAACACAGCTGCAGATACAGCCATACAGGGTAGTTTAAATTTTCCATCATACAGGAACACAGAAAATCTAGAAGAAAAAAAACCCTTAACCCTTATATGAAAAACTAAACTGTAGAACAGTCACTTTGACTGCAAGAAGCTAAAAACAAACTAATACAAATAAAAAATAAAGCTGGATTTACCTTATGGATTAGAACGAACCGAACCGAAGTGGTCTTCCGAGAGAGAAGACCGTTTTCTTTAATTCAGAGAGAAAAAAGCGAATGGATTCTCCTGAATCCTAAGTGAAAAGAAAAAAAAAACTTTAAAAAGAGAAAAACTTGGGAGGACAAACCTAATTCATAAAAAAAAAACTAAGAAATGATAAAGAAGGTGAAAGAGTAGATACTTAAAAAAAAATGCTTTGGATACCGCAAGGAAAGGATGCAAAGCTTAAAGATTCAAGTTCTTGAAGGAGCTCCAATGGCGGAATTCAAGGTGCATTCACGGATCGACTTATTATGGAAAAATTTAGACAGGGGAGAAGAGAGGACGAAGGTGGATTTACCTTATGGCTGTTTTAGAGAGACGTGTGTTCTATGAGTTCTAATAGGAAACAAAGAGAGGAGTGTTCTATTAGGAAAGAGAGAATGAAATGCTTAGGAAGTGGGACTTTTAAAAAATTATTAAAAATATAATTTTTTTTTTTATAACTTGGGTGTCCGGGCCTTTAGGCCCGACTAATCCCAAAGAGAGGAGTTCTATTGGTTAAAAAAGTTATTTTATATTTTTTAAATTCAAAATTATAAGAATTGAGAGAAGAGAGGACGAAATGCTTAGGAAGTGGGACCCATACTAGGAGTTCTATTAGGCAAGAGAGGACGGAATGCTTAGGAAGTGGGACCCATACTAGGAGTTCTATTAGGCAAGAGAGGACGGAATACTTAGGAAGTGGGACCCATACTTTTAAAAATGATTATCGGATCGGGTATTTAAACTTGATATCGGATCGGGTATCGTCCCGGTCCGATACCGAGTTGGATCGGTCGATCCAAACCATGGCTTGGTATTTAAAAAAAAAAAATCAAAAAATTCAGGAAAAAATAGAAAATCAGATAAAAAGAGAAACAAAGAGAAAATGCTCATATTTCCCTTCTTTCAGTTTCTTCAAGTTGAAGGAACCCTTCCTACGGAAAAAAAAAAGTTGAAGAACTCTTTATGAGTCTTTGACACTAATCAGCAAAGAAAATAATAGGAAGAGAAGGAAAAACAACTCGATCGGCACCCTCTCTCTCTCTCGCTCTCATGATCTCGATCTCGTCTGGAACCTTGATCGCAGCAGATAGGGAGTTCTTCACAATCGCATGGCATGGATAAGTCTCTCTCTCTCTCTCTCTCTCTCTCTCTCTCCCAAGCTCAGTTCTTTCTCTCTGCAAATGGTTTAGGTCGTCTCACTTCAAGCGAGTCTCATCGGTCTCTCTCTCTCTCTAGAAAGTGGAACAGCGCTGTTTTTTTTTTTAAAGACTTGGACCGGACGATCCAGTTTGGATCATTTGGTCCGACTTGCCGATTCTGTGACGGATCGTCGGATTCGTCACCAACTTGGTCCGAGTCACTGTGTTTCAATTTTTTTTGGGATCGGCCAGGGATCGCAGCTCGTCCCGGGCCGATCCTTTACACTATGGGGGGGAGGGAAGGCTTGAGAAGCCTCCTCTTAAGAATCATTTTCTTATATATTATAAAGATATATATACATATATTCTTGTGTGGCATTTTTTTATTTTTGTGGTATGGATGTGTTCATGTTACATCTTTAACCTGTTGCAGGGATTGGACATGGCCATTGCAAAACTGAACAAAGGCGGGTGGGTTCACATCTTCCCAGAAGGAAGTCGTTCACGGGATGGTGGAAGAACCATGGGGTCTGCCAAGAGGGGAGTTGGAAGGTGAGAACTGATTGAAGATTATTTTATTACTGTGAAGCGTAGAACCCAGAGAGATATTTGAGCTGAAATTTTTTACTTTATAACCTTACACAGAGGCATACATGTTAACATAAAAAAAGATTTGACAAACTATAGTGCATTATCCAAGCTAGTTGGGATTGATACTCAAAAAAGGTGTAACACATACATTTAACTTGTGAGTACTGGTTTAATGTGTTTGAATAGTGAAACTAGTGCATTATCCAAGCTAGTTTGAATAAAGAATTCAATTCTCAAAATGCTGTCTCCAGAGAGGTATGTACTATCAAAATGCTGTTTCCAGACAATATTATTCTGGCCAACCATCAAATGTCTCCTTATTCCAGTATTACTATTGCTAAAGCAGTATGAACTGGATAATTCTAAGCTAGGGGTGTGAACTGGCATAACTATCCATGAAGGAGAGAATCTTCTGATTTGCTTCTATCATTCCTCTATTGACCCAATTTCTAAAGAGAAATTAAGTCAACAAAAAGAAAGATAAAAGGGGAAGAAAAAGAAGAAGAAAAAGTTCAAGTGAAGTGGAAGCAATTAAGTTGAGGAAAATCGTCTAAGTTACTATTATCGTTCTATTTACATTCTTAATTCTTTGATTATCCCAAGAAGTTACTTGGCTGCCTGAGAAAAAAATCTGTCAGCTACATTGTTAATTACAGCATTTTTATTAACTAGAACTTGTGATATCATGGAATTGTGATTTATTGACTCGAATGTTTTAATTTCCCTCCAGGTTGGTCATGGATGCAGACAATATTCCCATAGTTATCCCATTTGTGCATACAGGGATGCAGGAAATCATGCCTATAGGAGCCAAATTTCCAAGGATTGGCAAGAGAGTACGTACTTTTTATTCTTATGCTTCCTACTCACAGTGACATGGAATGACATGTTTTTCCATCGAGTTTAAGTTTGCTTTGTAGATTTCAGAAGCTACCATCCTATGAATTTTGTGGCATTTATAGATGCCTCAGATCTGCACAGCACCGGAAGTGCTCATCCTTTTGGAACTTCTCTTGATAAGAATTACTTTGAACATCGATATGTGGCCGACAACCTGCAAATCTACCTCTTTATGAGAGGTTTTACTTTAAGGCTGCATTTGACACTGCTTAATTAAGCGCTTATGTGAGCTATAACTTATTAAAGAACTTTTTTAAGCTAAAAGTGCGTTTGGTAACGATGAACAAGTGCATTCCTACCCATAAGCAGTAGAGGAAGATAGCCCATAAGGAGAAGTAGCTCTCAGCAACTTCTCCTTATCACTTATGTTGGAAATGGTTTCTAAACATTAGTGATACTTTGAAAATGACACTTTTAGCCCTGAACACAATACTAAGACTTTTGAAAATGACATTTTTATCCCTAAATTTTAAGATGATTTATATGAGTTTATCTTGTTAAGGTATTTAAGTTACCTGTATTACCAAACACATTTTTTTCAAACTATGCAACTTATTGATGCTGTGGATAAATGCTCCCATCGAGTCACTTCTACCAACGAATGCTTATCCAAAAGCACAAGTTGGGTCAAACGAAGCCTAAGTCTACTTGGTTCAGAACATGTTGAGTTTGTTCAGGGTTCTCATAATCCTGATATTCTTCTTGGATATGTATTGCTGAATCCATTAATATTATGCATATATTAAATATTTTGATTAATTTTTCATCGTGATTGTCCAATTTAAGCTTGTGTGATGGGTCAATTTTCTGCAGTAAGTTCGAAAACTTTGTCTGGGGAGCTCCATAGTAGTTGCATGCTTGCTCCACCTTTTTTCTAATTCTTCGATGTGCTCTCTTATCCTAGCTGCTGTTCTGGCTTAACTGTTTTGTATACTTGGATTCTATAGGTGACGGTAATTGTTGGTGATCCGATTCATTTTGATGATTTGCTCAGAATGGATGATGCCCAACATGTCTCAAGAGGCACACTATATGACGCCATATCATCAAGGATTGGCAATCGACTTCAGGAGTTAAAAGTTCAAGTAGATAAACTAGCTCTTGAACAGACACTCCAATTCCGAGATCATGCTTCACAGAACACGGAACGGGTAGCTGGGATCTTGCAACAGGTTGATTGGGAAGCATTTGGCATGGGAAGCTACATATTGAGTGAAGATGATTCATCTTTGAAACAAGAATGCCAGACCCAAACAAAGCTGAAAGCTGAAGTCCCACAGGTACCCATTTCGGATCGATCTTTTAGGATGAGTTTCTCCTATGATGGTGGAATTGTGTCAAGGATCCGTGGTTACGTTGACCCAACTGGGCTAATGGGGTTTGCTGCTAGAGGTTTGCTCATGAGCAATAGAACCCAGGAAAGTCGTGAACGTGTGAAAGAATTGCGTCCATTGAAGGTGTGGAAACAATTCATGGAAGCTAATGTATTCCAACAATGGAATGCCAGTGCCAGTTAAATTCTGGTGACTACATCAATGCAGATCGAAATCCTCTGTTACCCGACACTGCAATGTATGGCTGCCTGCCAATACCCCCCATTGGGGGGTGCCTGGTACCCCTATATGATGCAGAGATCAAAGCATAGTAGGACAGCAGATGATTTTGGCATTACCAATGCTAGTTTAGGCAAACTTCAAGTCTTGACTGGTACGGTATGGGATGGAATGTTGTAAGTTCCAATTATTTTTTACTGGAAAATAAGTAGGTTTTAGGGAGCTTGCAAGTCACTTTGTGAAAGTAGTAATACTCTTATTCAGCAATCCATTAGGTGTCAAGGTAGTGAAAATTAAAAGCTGGCCTTCCTTTTTTTAGTTACCAGTTGGCCATTCTCATTGCTGCACAATTTCCATTTTCCAAATAATTTGTGCTCTTGCCTTGACTTTTCTGTCTAGAAAATGAAACATCTGGTTTATCTTTCAGCAAACTGGAAAGGAATTCGAATGAAAGGCAACCTTTTTTGTGTATGTGTGGTGGTTTATTTTTTATTTTTAAATAATTTGCAACCTTGTGTTCGTTTAAAAATATTTCATGCTTTCCAATCGCCAGTGTTGGCTTTTCATTGTATGTTTCAACAACCCCGAATAAGCATTAATTGTACAGTAATTCAAATTGGAGAGATTTAAGTGAGCAGCTTTCGCATGCAAAGCTAAAACTCAATATATGGTTCTCAATAGCTGCTAAACTGGTTGGTAAGATACGACGAGATCTGGGATTTGCAGTCTCAAACTTATTTATTGATTTTGCCACAGGTAGTAGTAGAAGATAGCTTTCTTGCTGTGAATAGTATAGTGTGGTTACAATTGAGGAGGCAGTTACAACCTACAGAACCAAAGGAGAAGGCCACAATAGGAGTTTGGCAAAGCTGGGGGACTGGCCCTAGCCTGCAGACAAGTCCGATATCCGTTGATTGAGCAAGAGCCAAAAATTCACCTGTTGGTGCAACATTAGTGGATCGAGAGCAATAAACAAAATGTTTTAAACCATCTCCCTGCCTTGGCATCGATCACGTGAATTCTGTTCCACCATCCCAATCAAGCAAAACTCTCTACTTAGTTCAAGTCATGTATCTAAATTATTTCCAGGTTATGTATCCCTCACCTTCTCACAAACAACTTCCTAGGTCTTCATTTTGTATGGCTATGCCATTTTAAGCTACTTTGCTTTATTTTAGCTCCTGCACTACTTCTAAGCATATTCTTTCATATCTCTATTCCTTAATCATCACTAGTCTTTCCACATCTATCTCAGCATCAACTTAAAAATGCCAATCATAAACATTTTGTTCCATGCATCATAGTAGGCCTAATGACTACTATAAAATTTGCCATTAATAGATCAAGCAAAAAAGCAATAAAATGTATATTTTGAGTAGAAAAAGTTCAAAAAGGATAAAAAGAGAAAAATCAGTTATTCTGCGAGTTTTAAGTCGATAAAACCACCCAACTTCAAATCTTGCTGCTGCAAACTGAAAAAACCAGAATTTGTAACTACTTAAATAAGAGAGACCAACAAAAAACACAAAAAACGATTGTGATCACTAGTTCATCCTCCTGATGAGTTCATTGATAAAATCTTCACGATTCCCTGCATCTCCGCCTTCAACATAATGGTTTCTCTTCTTCTTCAAACCACCTGAAGGAGCGCTCAATTTGAACGGCCATAGAAAATTGTTTGCCTCCTTAAAATGAGGCCCAACTGTCTTGATTTCGTGAATCAAATCTTCCATGCATATTATCCCAAACTTCCCCAAAGCCTGCAGATTACAACATTCCATGTGTCAAATTTGAGTGAATATGTGGAAAAGAATAGGTACAAATAACAACAATATCGATTCCGTCCAACCTGTTCAACAACTGCATTATCAGTCAATGCAATCCGCTGCTTGTTCAGCTTTCCAAAACCCCTCTTGTAGATCAGTTCTCGGACACTTTTCAGATTAGGGTATCTATAAAGTGGCAACACAATTGAAAAGCCCGGTCACTTGCATAGATCAATTGATTTCGAAGAACAAAAACAATACCAGAAATCCTAACCAGTTTCCATTTCCAGAAAGTGAGAAAATGATCATCCATTGTTATCAACTCAGATAGTTATTAACCTACCAGATGTGTTGGATTTTTTTGGGGGGGTAACGTGGACCCCCGACCCCACTTAGTGGGACAGGGTAAACCCTGGATACATGACCCCCCACCCACAAGGACCATATATCAGGTCAGCCCGGGGACTCGAACCTGGAGGGTCCAGTTCCTGAGCTGGAGAGTTTGCCAGTTGAGCTAACCCATGTTGGATGTTAGTGGTTCAATCACATCAACACAAGATATGAACTGGGAAAGAGCATATTGCCACTTTTCCCACTTCAACCTCGTTTCAGGTTTTAGAGTACAAGTATGAGATTGAGAACTTACCCATATGTTACATAAGGCTCAACCCTATGCAGCATGTTCACAGTTGCTTTGTTGACTTTGAGAAACACCCCGTTGAATATCTACAGCAAAAAAGATTTGGTAAAAATATGTATTCCCAAAATTTCAATGAAAACTTGAGCAACAAAAGCAGCTTATTTGAACCTGTCTCAAACGGAGAAGCTGCAAGATTTTTCTTGTCTTTGGGTCAATTGCATTGATACTATTAAGAAACAAGAAAAGAAAAGTTTAATAATAAGACCAATAGAAAATATCAAGTAATAATAATCAAAACAGCAAACTACAATGGTCTATAAGATGCTATAATTCCACATTCAACTTACCTAAAAGGCTCGATTATGTAGCTAAGAAGATTAAGCGCATTTAAAAAAGTGGGAGGTTGGAAATGGAAGAATGGTTTTCAAGAGAAATGAGAAGACAAAGTTCAGAATTCCACCTTATATACCAAGTTTCAGACTCCAAGCACATACGCCGCTTGCAAAAATAATTCCCTTAATCCAACGATTCCCTCGTTGAGAACACTAAAATATTAAAAAAATTGACAGCTGCTATTTCACATGACAAAAGTCAACATAAAGGTTCTAATGAGGCTTAGGTGGGTGGAAGAATTTTCCATGTGGCCTATCCAGAGAGCCTCCAATCACATAAATTGTCTGGATTGGCCAGCATCCTTCCACGTGGTCATAAACCCATGTCTTAACAACCTGTGAGATATCAGAAATCCTTTTTTCCTTCTCATTTTATTTACTGTTTTGTAATTACTTGTTGATTCATAATAATTAGACTACATATCATTTTTCCTCCCCATTTTATTTACTATTTTTTAATTGCTTTTTGGTTCATTGTAATTATACCACATTGTCAATAAAAAATTACAAATATTGAGAAATATACAATCATAAACCCATTACATATACTGGTAGGTGGAACAGACAGGCAAATCTTGAAGAGGAAGAAGAGGTAAAGAAGATTCAGAAACAAGGGCTGCACCTTGGTAGACCTTTAAAGACAACTAGGAATAGGATTTTATATATTATAGTCATTGCGGTGAGGCAGAGAAAAAAAAATTGACGAGAGAGTTGAGAGGCTCAACACATAAACGCCTAAAACTATGGAAGCGCCGCAACCATGCAAGGGGAAAAAACAGAAAAGCACAATATGCTTACCCACGGATACGAATAATAAATAGCAATTTGGCCTCTGGATTAACATAGAAACCTCCTTTCAGCTTAGCCTCTCGCTTCAACCTGATCAGCTCTTTCTCCTGTATATTATGTCCAATAGAGAGCAGTTAAGAGTTATAAGAATAAAGAAGAATTTATATATTACAAACAAAAACCATCATCAAGAATATAACAAGATATTTACAAAGCAAACCTTGAATAGTATGAGCATACAAAGAAATTCCTCACCTGTTCAGTGTACTCTTTTACATACTGTTCAGCCCTCTTGAAGATGAGTTTTCGGTTCTCAGCATTCTTCTTCTTTCGTGCTTCCAAGGCTTGGTTTTTAGCCAAAGCCCATTCTTCACTTCTCTTCCTCTTCTTTAAGACGGACTCAGGAACAACAGCCCCTCCCTTAATTTCTTCTTCACCCATCTCTGAATTTTAACAATAAGGAGAGAAATGAAAACCACATTAACCAGGAAAATTAATTGTAGAACAACTCAAAAAGAAAAGCCCAGAGCTACCGGATTGATCTACACAGCCAACAGAATTCTGTAACAATCTGTTTGGAATGAGGAAAAACAAGAGGAAAGACAAACTCAGTTTTTGAGATCTTTCTCCTTTTGGTTGTTGAGAGAAAATGCGAGATAAAAGATTTTGAGAAAGAGCAAAGATAAGCTGGGTTGAGGCTATCCCAAGATTCCCAACTCCCCATCATTCCCATTATTGCTTCCCCCTTCCTAATACAACTTTTGTAAAATGATTCAATGATGAAGATTTAAATCCGAAGCATACTACTGGGTTTAATGTCTACCCTTTGATCTTCTTTTGTCTTATATTTTTCCTTTCAAACCTAACAGTAGAAAAAATTCAATTTTCAATTCTTTTCTTTTACTGTAACCATTTCTCTCATTTTTTTTTCATAAATGCATACTACCACAAAGTAACAAACCCTCCAATAGACACAAGTCCACACTAAAAACAAAGAAGACTATCACGGTTTACGAAAGTGATAAAGTCTAAGATTATAAGTCCAGAAAACCAGTTTACCAGCAGATCAATCAGATACAAAAGACCTCATACGATTATAAAACATTTCAGTTCACATAGCAGCCTAATCATAATAAAAGTTCTAATCAACAGAACTAACTGTGCTACATACATGCAATTGCTTCTGTAACTTGTAATGATCCAACATTAACAGAAACAAATAATAAATCCAACAACTCAAATGAAATCACACACACACTATCGTGGAATACGAAACCAGATCAATCTCCACACCACACCAAAGATGCAATCTCAAGCAAGCACAATCATATGACCAAAGATCATCAAACATATGAATACATATTAGAAAGAGATTGAATCGAAGCTTAAACTAGTAGAGAATGAACATCTTCAGCAAAAATCCATTGCTTGTGACAACTTAGGTTAAGCCAACTATACAAAACAAATCATCCATGAAAAATGAAAGTAAAAATTTTCATAAAAGAAAAAAAAAAAAAAACCAATAGAACACATTAGTAAGAAAAATCGACGAAACAATGGGGAAATCTCTATATTCATGAAAGATCAATCATAGATTTACAGAGGAACAAGCAGATTAATAATAACAAAACGGGGAAAATCCCCCAAGGAGAACAGCTTTACCTCTGCGATGCAGTTTTCCAATACAAGCGGCGAGGGAGTGGAGGAAGAGAGGAGCAGAACGAAAGAACTACTTAAAAAGATCTCAAAATGACTTGCCACACCCTTGAATGTTATCGGTCATACTCATGCATCGCTGTAAAATAATCGAATTTATAAGGGTGTTTTTGTCATTTTATATTAACATGGCCAAAAGCTTGAACCCTTGGAACTCAATAGTGATCGGTTTTCTAGGGCAAACTGCATCGTAGGATGCATGCGGGTCTGGCTTGAACCCGGCTAACTAAGGAGCAATTTTAAGCCTATTCGGGTAACCTTTTCGCCTTTCGGATCAGGCCTTTTTTTTTCTTTTTTTTTTTTTTTTAAAGCAGGAATGTATTATATTAAGCAAAAATATCAACCGTTTCTCCCTGGGTAAAACTCAAAAACCAGGGAGGAATAACATTTGATCACCTAACAACACATATATGTTTTTTACAATATTGAGCTATGAAGTGAGCAACGATATTACTAGACCTATATATATATATAGCAATTGGTATTTTAAGCTTCAAATTTTAAGAGAATTTTTAGATCAATTCTCTGAATTTCTAGGCATCCCACATCTGCAACTGATGTGGCACAATAAATTAAAGAGATCATTAAATCATGTTTTTCTCTCTAATCGTCCCTTCATTAAATCATGTTTTCCTCTCTAATCGTCCCTTCCTGTACTTCTTAATCCGTTTCCCTCTATTTCTTAATCTGTT
>JAUPMG010000011.1:10762328-10774248 GCA_031762675.1 Pachysandra terminalis
GGATCCCGAAGGTCGCAACTCGAGATTCGTGCCATCCCACCTAGGGATTTGGGTACACGGAGATCGGGGCGTGACAGTTAGCCTGGAAGGACTTCCTTTGAGATTGTCCGGCGAGGTTATTCTTTGGATTTGTCCGTCGAGGTTGTTCATCGGATTTGTCCATCGAGGTTGTCCCTCGGGCTTCTTCTGATGAGGAGTATACCTGCTTGGTGATCCTCCAAATTTAAAGCATAAAAGTGATTTTTCGAAGTCTATGGATGTGATCCAATGACTCCTGAGTTAGAAGGTATAGAAAGTTCCCTCGAGGATCTTTCCTTGAGTAGGAATACCATTAAGACGTAATTGTATGTAGTAAAAACACTCGAAGTCTGTTCTAGAGAGCAAATAGATGTGACTTCGAGGATTTACTGGGCTCTTAACTACTTGAGGAGTCTATTAGGGGTAGCATGCCCTTAAATACGTCTTTCGAGTAAAATGGGGTCCGTTATGGGAAGAGTAACATTCTCATTCTTTCGGGTGCCAAGAAAGGCAGTGTGTCGGAGGAACATAAGTCTTTGGTCCTTTGACTATTTCAAAAGGGAGGAAAGAATGTGTTTGTTGGGTTTGGGACATGTGGCGTTCCACCACAAGCTGGAAATAAAAAAGGTTGCTTCCTTGAGAGGCTATTGCCTTTTTTGGTGATAAGATCGGTCAGATATCTCTCTGCCGTTTCAAATCTCAAATTTTCACCAACGGTCTAATCACCCTACGCAGCTGCTGACAGCTGGCACATGAAAGGGATGGCTGTACAGCCGTTACAGCTTTATGGAATGATTCAGTGCATGCAGCTGTACCCAAAACGTGTATACGCGCTTTTAAGAAAGCACCACTTGGAAAGTGAGGTTAAATTAGCCCGCCTGATCGCCAATGCTATTTTCGTAAATTAATATACTATAAATCACAAATTATTAAAAATTTTATAGGTATTTATGAAATTCCTTTCTATTTTATAATTTTTTAATATTAAAAAATAAACCATTTGAATTTGTAATGTCAGGCTGAACCGGGTTTGTATTTGATGCAAATACATAGGATTCGGGTTTACACCTCCGAACCCAAAATCGGATCGTGTCTGGTTGGGGATAACATAAGTAGTTTGAGATTGGGGTGTAAGCCCGATCCGAACCTCGCCAAGCCTGGCCTGTTGCCACCAGTAAAGGGGGTTAGCAGATCTAAAAAGAAAAGTAGAGGGGGATGCTAAAATGTAATTTCAGAAAAAATCCCAAACATTATTGAGGTGTCTGCTATTTCTATTATTTTCTTTAACCTCTTGCTTATACACCACGTCAGACCAACAAAATACGTTATACATCCTTTTAGAGGTGGCAATGGGTCGGATCGTAATTGGGTCGATGCTTAAACGGGTTGGGTTGAGTTCGATCCGTTAACCAACGGGTCAGGAAAATCTCAACCCGAACTTAACTCGCCCATAAACGAATGGAATCTATCAATCCGTTTAAATATTAATTAATTTAAATTAATAAAATCATAAATCTATTAAATCATCAAATACATTGCCTCTTTAAGAGGGGCAAAAATCCTTAACAAACAGAAAATCCCTTGAATTAATGGTGACAACGGTTCACAAACAGATTTAGAAACAACCACAATGACATGAATAAAAGAAAGCAAGGTCCGATCAACAATTTTAGGGTTCAAACTCCAAATGGACATGATCAATAACGATATTCATATAGAAACAACAATATGAATAATAATAGATAAGCTCATTTTTCTTCCAACCAGCAACAAATCGGAAACAAACATGCCTACAAAAAAAATGATAATAAATTAATATAACAGCCATGAATATATCAGAGTAGTCATAGTACATACCGTGGTGAGATGAGAGATGTGGAGAGGGAGAGCAACTGAGCAACAGAACCAAGAAACAAACACAACCAGTGAGTTTACTTCACTGGTTCTTCTTTCACTTGTTGCAGCCGTTGTAGAGATGAGAGATGTGGAGAGGGAGAGGCGGAGAGCAACCAAGCAAGAAAGTAGAAAAGAAAACCCTAAGAGCATTTCTAATCGTTTCCTATTTTAGGGGTAAGTTTGGTTCAAAAGTAAAATTTGGGAAAGTGCTCTCCAATGCATCTCCTTATATTTTAACTCAAATATTTTAAAATTTTCACTTTTATCTCTCAAGTTTCTTAAAGACCGTCGAATGTGAAAAGGGTTCAAAAAAAATTTGACATTAAAAGATTATAACTGTTAGAATTATAGGGATCCCTAAAATTTTCTCCAAATTTGGAGAAAGTTTTAACTCTTCCCCAAATATAGGGAGGGTTTTAGGGACAATTGGAGAAGGTTTTGGAGAAAAAACTCCTCAAACTTGAACATAGGGAAAAAAATAGATAAGGATTGGAGATTCTCTAAATCTGTAAGTTGTTACTTGTATAGTCTTTCATATATAGTATAGTTACTATTTCTTAGTTTGGGTATATAATACCCCCCATTAACTAGAAAAGAAAAAAAAAACTAAATTAAACGGGTCATGCTAGTTTGGTGAGTTGGGTCGGATTCGATCCGTTTATAACCAGATTGAGAAAACCCAAAATTGAACCAATCCATTTAATAAACGGGTCAACTCTAACCCGTTCAATCGGATTGGCGGATTGGATCATGAATTGCCAGCTCTACATCCTGGTAAGATTTTATCCTTTTTATGTCATTACCAAAAAAAGATTGTTTATCCTTTTGGTCTGTCGACCATTCCCGTCCTTTTCAATGCATTTTCGTTTTAGTGGGACCCATAAGAATGGACGGTGTGCAGATGGACACGTGAGCGATTTTAAGACGTCCACGACATTGACCCTACCCGTCTTTTTTCAAAAAAAAACTCACCGGTCTCCACGTGCTAACTACGCAAATAATAAAAATAATTGCAAATTTGTAACCAAGGGGATCCTTACTAAGCTTGATGTGGACTCACCTTCTACTATCATCCAAATCGTTGATTGACTGATTCGTATAACTACCATCAGACCTGATTAAATAAGACGTATAAAAGTGAAGTCGTATTTTTTAATGATAGGATGCCGATACATAATAGTTCAGCTTGTGTGAGGTGCTTAAATATGACTAAGACAACACTTTCCCTCAAGATTTTGCCTTTCAAGTCTTCGCTCCAAATCTGATTTCCAAAATCCCACAACGGAGAAGAGCAATATATGGCTCTCTCCGGTCGTCGTTGTCGTCGTCTCAGAAGAGCAGGATAACCATGGATCTGATGTCTCATTCTTCTACCTTTCTCCTACCTTCAATTCCTGTTGACAACAGGCCCAGTCTAACGAACGCTCTTGTTGTGCTTAACCAACGACTCCCTCGATTTACTCCTCTGTTATGGAAGCATGGTATCACGTTCTTCATCCTTTTAGGGTTTCATGTTCTTCACATTTTATCTAAATTTCTAGGTTTTTTTCGATTTTAGTCAAAAAATCTGTTCTGAAGTGTTAGGTTTTGGTGGCAGCGCAGATACGTCTTTGTGCAGATGGAGGTGCAAATCGGATATAGGATGAATTGGCTGAGTTATTGCCTGGTGAAGATCTTCTTGATTTTCGAAACAGGTTTTTCTTTTCTTTTCTTTTCTCTTATTTTTTTTTTATTTTAAAGTGAGAATTGGTGGATTATTGATCGTTGTCGTGTCGTGGTGCGGATCGTGGATCTTGATGTATTCGTGATTGATTATGATTCGTTTTGGAGAGAAATATGTTCAGTTTTTGATTATACATTTGTGACGCGTGGAATCGAATTTGGATGAATCTTTGCTTAAATTCTTGTCGAGAATTTATTAGAACTCTGTTCATCCCGTATCTAGTTGTATCGCTCAAGGAAACTTGATTTATGGATTTTTTCAATGTGGTTTCTTTGTTATGTAAATTCGATTTATGTCGTTTTGAATCAGAAACTTCGTATTGGAGTTCAAGAATCTGTCTCCAGGTTCTTGGATTTAGGAGTAGTAGGCTAGAGAAACCATACAGTCTCTTTTGAAATTTTGTATTCGATTTATCTTGTTTCGCAAAGAACACTAGAACTCCTCCTGTCTTCAACCATTGTTTTAGAAGTTCGTAATTATAAAGATTTAGATTTTGGTCGAAACCAAAATATCAGAGATACGGGTAATTTACATTTTTTTTTTCCAATTTCTAAGATTTTCTTTTTTGGAATGGTATTTTAATTTTTTTAAAACTTCTGAAATCTTTGACTGAATTTTGCCAAAGTTTCGAACCTCTGAATTTTGCCAAAATGCTGCAAAAATTTATCAGAATCACAGCAGAAATTAAAACTGTCTTCTTCAATGCCAAATAACGCGGCTGTTTTTGGTTAGTTGGAAAATCAAAGAAAGGAAAGTAAAAGAGCACTTTCCTTTCCTTTCCATTGCTTCCCCTTCATTTTAAGGGGAAAAGTTTGAAGAGCTTTTTCACTAAAAATGGGACTCTTTTGAAAAAGTACTTTCCAATGAGCCCACATTTTCTAATGAGCCAAACACATTGATTTTGTTGGAAAGTTGGTTTTCCTTTCCTTTCCTACATATTCTAGCTAACCAAACACAGCAAGTTGTTTCACCTCATTTTCACTATCATCTGACACGAATTGGATGTAGATCTCTTTTAAAGCCTTGTCCTAATAATGCCTGACCTAATGACTTGTTCTTCTAGAGATTGTGTATGCTCCAAACTTTCTCCAAATTGAATGCTTCAAAACTTATTTCTGCATCATGTATGTCAGCATGTATATTCGGATATGCTTGCTAAATTGTCAAGCTTCCCATAGCCCTGATGTTTGATGAACATTTCTGATGTTGCCTGCAGGACAAGGTTTAAAGGAGACCGGCCAGGACCGGTCCGGTCCCAAATCACAATATGAACAATTGTATCGTGAGGTTCTGGACTCGAATGGCCAGTACAATCGGTCCGGTGTTTTTCACCCCCTCAAATTTGTGAATTGGACGGTCCAGACCGGTATCAATCTAGATCGGTCCGGTCTGGGACAAGCCAGGACTGGTCCAGTCCCCGATCCTGAGCCTTTAAACCTTGCTGCAGCAACCAGATTTGACTGACTGTTTGCTAGAACTTTGGTGTCAGTCTGTATTCTTGATTTTATTTTTGGTTCTTAAATTTTGTTTTCGAGTCTGCCTTACCTGGTTTAGTTGCTTGATGAAAGAATGCCTTTCTGCTACATGGAGCAATGATATGGGCAATCCAGACCGTCCTCTTGGCAGGGGACCCTTTGAATAATCCATGTGAAACAATACTTCAACCCATATAAGCGCTATTAATACATTTTTTTTGACACATTTTATCATGTGTAATAGCAGCCATCACTTTTTATAATATTTTTGAAGTTTTGCTCACAAATAACATTACATTTAATAGAGCCTTTTGTTTCCATGTAACAATTTTTTTGTGGCCTGAAACTTTGTATGCGGGGTGGGGTTGACAGGACGTCAAGTGTGAAATCTGTGTCTCACCAGTTTTTTACCCCTGGATTGTTTCACCAGATAACCTGGCTTCGTTAAACAATTTATAGAGTAATACTCTCTCTCTCTCTCTCTCTCTCTCTCTCTCTCTCTCTCAGGTACAAACCAGACGTAATCAAAGGAGACATGGATTCAATCAGAACAGAAGTACATGATTTCTATTCAAACTTGGTAAGAAAAGTATTAATTCTTGATGAATCAAATAACTGGTACCTGTTGATGATGTTATGCTAAATGAATCAAATGCATGCCTAGTTATTGTTCATACAGCAGATCAATAACTTGGAATGCTAATTTTGACACAAGACTTGGAAGGAGTCCAGGGTATCATGTTATTCTTTTTGCCTTTCTGTTTGTGTTTGAAAACTAGTTGAATCAAGAATAATATTAAAAACATTGCTATTGCATCATCTTAAAGCATAGTAAAGATGGATGGATTTACAAACATTTTACTGAGAGTTTGGGAAAGGGAAAACACTAAAACATTTGTATCAATATGCAAGGAGAAAGAATACATTGATTGTGAGAGAATATGAAAGGGTGTATATTCCGGGATCTAAAAGGTCTAGAGGAAGACCCAAAATAAACTTGGATGGAGCCTGCTGGCATGATTAAATACAAATCATTACTACAGATTTGATTATGCATAGATTGGGATAGCGGAACAAGATTCATATAGGCTATCTACTAACTCATTGGCAAATCCAAGTACCTTAGAAATGAAATGTTCATTGAAGATGCAATAGATTGAAACAATTGGATAGCGTGATCTACTCTCCAAGAGATATAAGATTATAAGATTTGTCTTTAGCCCAAGTTTTCACAGTAATTACAGCTGTTCAAATTACTACGGTTTCCAATGATCCAGTGTTTTTCTTTTTTTTTGATGAATAACCAGCAGATATATAAAAATGTGAGAAAGAAAAAGTAAGTACAAGGAGCTTGGTGGTGCTGACGCTCTAGTCGAGTGTCAAACACAAACCAACAGCAGAAAAAACCGCAAGTACAAAAAGGAGAAAAAACAGGAACAAAAACCAAAAGCAAAAATCAAAAACCATCAAGTCTCGTCCATCATCTCATCCAAAGGTACTCCCCTAAACATATCGCCCCTGCTAACTCCACATCTGGCTAACCGATCTGCCATCCATTGTTCTGGTTTGGGGATGGGATGTAGGTCAGATATAGTAGCTCAGTCCTGTCAATTGATAAATATTTTTTTTTTTGGTGATGTGGAACCCCCAGCCCCACTTTGTGGGGACAGGGTAAGCCACGGATACATGAACCCACCCACAAGGACCATATATCATGTAAGCCCGGGGACTTGAACTTGGGGATTCCAAATAATAACTATTACATGTAACATATTGGAACATAGTTTAGAATTTTTAATATTTGCATATAAGAAACATAATAATAACAAGATTTTACTACTGGGAAACACATTCAGTAGTGGGCTTAGATGATAAGAAAAAAAATTAAAGTATTATATTTTAATTTTAAAATAAGAAGTAATAAATAAAAATATATAATATTAGTAGATCTTTTTAATGAATCCATTTTTATTGAAAATAGATTAATGAGTTAGCATATTTTTAATTTTGGAGATTGTATAGTCCAAAAACAATTAGTTGCAAAACATAAAACAGGAAAGTGCTCTCATCTTATCTCTCATATCTTATTATTTTGTTACGAAATATTTAAAAAATAATGACATAACCCAAATAAAGGTTATACTCCCATTTATCTCTATAAAGTTCTTACCTTCTGTAAAAAGCTTGAAAATGACTGGAATGTCCCTTAAAAATCAGGTACTATGGTCTGTAACTTTATTGCAACGCTAAGCACACTTTCCAAGATACCTTTCCCTTTATATATGGTATATGTTAGAAGAACATGAATGTGCATTATTAAAGAGAACCTATATATAATGTCAAACACTAGTATTGGTTTACATCTTGTTTACTTTCATTACATTATAAGGAGGAAAATGAAAGAGAGAATACATGTATGAAGCTTAAATGGTAATGCTTCAAGTTGATGTAGATCCATGGTCTTGTGCTGTCTTTCCTCTATATTTAGGCGGCATTATTGCCTATTAGTGTGTGTATTTCATTGCTTGAGCCCATGTTTTCAGGATTTTTACACTTTCTCATTGATTACAGGGAACCAAGATATTAAATGAATCTTATGATCAGGACACCACAGATCTACATAAGTGTATAGCTTATATCCAAGATTACCCACCAAACACAGATAAGTCTAATGTAAGTGACATGCAAATCTTACAGTGACCTTTCCTTTTAATCACCATTTAGCCTTCTTTTGTGGAAATAGTTAGTCATATAAGCTTGAAACTCTATTCTGTTGCATGTGAACTCTTACACTCATATAGAAACCATCAAATTATTTCACAACACCAATGCTCCATATCTCCTGCTAGCTTTGATTTGGAAGTGGAAAGTGAAAATTCACTATTTGGGAGTAGTTCTGCTAACCAAGGTTGTCAAACCGTGAATCAAATAAAAATTATTAGGGGCCACTTAGAATTGAATCATAATTTTGAATCGTAAATTGTAAGATTCATAATAATTTAAGTAGAAATTGGGTTTGGGGTTTAGGTTTTGGGATTTCTCATGAAAAGGTTTTTTTTTGTTGTAAAAATAAATAAACCATATTTCTTTATGTATATTCTATTGTTTTAGAGTACTACACTCCATATAGAGAAGGGTTAAACAAAAAAAAGGAAGCTTTTTAAGTAAAAAAAAAAGATTGACATTTTTTTTTTGTCTTGCACAACGAATCGTTCGACTCATAAAAATTGTACAATTAAATTGTAAGATTCAATATATAAATCATAAGATTCAAACATAAACAGATTTTTTCACTGATATGAATCGATTTAGAGTCAAATCGAATCGAAACGTAAGATTCATACAATGAATTGTAAGATTTTAACAACAGAGCTGCTAATTACTGAAATGGAGTTCTCAGGATCAACTGTAAATCATTATCTCTTTGTTGTTGGTGCACAATTGACTTTATTGATCATGTGAACTGCAGATATGCATTATTGTTGCGGGAGCACTTGGCGGACGAGTTGATCATGAGGTTGGAAACATTAATGTTCTTTATCGCTTCTCAAACATGCGGATAGTTCGACGATTGCCTTATCCATCTTCTTCCAATGACTCACCATCATGAGATCCATATTCTATCATCTGTTGAGGGCCCACATTGTGGCCTTGTCCCCATTGAGATGCCGTCTGGAAATACCACCACCACCGGACTTCAATGGGATCTTGGTAAGTACATCACCCTTCACCAAGGTACATATATATTTTTTAGGAAATTGAATTGGGGACTGCCGTGTCTTCTTTCTAGTAGACTGCCTTTCTTGAAAAGTGCAACACCACACCAAGATGACAACATTGTCTTGGTGAAATCATGCGATAGGTGGTCCTCTCTCTTGTGATCCTGGCAGTCCACGTAGGATACTTTGGACCACACACACGCACATACACACACAACACAGACATGCGTGCACACACAAAGAGAGAAAGAAAACAAAAACAAAAAACTTTTATTGATTGCTCTCTTCTGTTATCACACACACGCGCTCGGGCACACAAAGAAAGAAAGAAAGAAAACAAAAACAAAAAACTATTATTGATTGCTCTCTTCTAGTTAACACACATACACAAGCACACACATATGAAGAAAGAAAGAAAGAAAACAAAAACAAAAAACTATTATTGATTGCTCTCTTCTAGTTATCACACACACAAAAGAAAGAAAGAAAGAAAACAAAAACAAAAACGAAAAACTATTATTGATTGCTCTCTTCTAGTTGTCACACACTTACACAAAGAAAGAAAGAAAGCAAAAATAAAAACTATTATACACACACACACAAAGAAAGAAGGAAAGAAAACAAAAACAAAAACAAAAAAATATTATTGATTGCTCTCTTCTACTTATCCTACTTCCAAAGTCTATATATCATGTAATTGTTGAGTGGTACAAGTACCTGTTGTCGAGCAGGTACAGTTAATGGCTGTCCTATAAATATATGTATTATATTTTTATATATTATTTTATTATAGAATATATTATAATTATAGATATGTTTGATTTTATTGTCCCGGTGTTTGTGAAGTGCACATAATTTGGTAATGTTTGATTTTCTCTCGAGTCGAAATTTTGCTGATATGATGCAACCATATCTCAAATTATGTCAATCTGCAGCCAACAAAGAGATGAGATTTGGTGGCGTGATAAGTACATCAAACAAGATACGAGAGGAGGAGGGGAAGGTCACGGTGCAGTCAGATTCGGATCTTCTCTGGACAGTATCGATCAAAAAGTCTATTTGAAGGATATCAGTTCGAGCCACCATACAAGTCGCGCAGATTATATTTTCAAAGATAAATCAGTATAATTCTCATTTTCTGTGGATTGCTATTGTTTTGATGGAAATAAGCATTGGAAAAGGCATAGTGTGATTGAATTGGATATTGTACCTTTAATTTTCAAGGGTTCCCCATTTGTTGTGACGTACATTGTAAAGAAGATTTGCAATTAAAGCATTTCTGTATTATTTCATACACCAGGAGCTATTAGCAAATTGCATGTGTTGGCAAAGTTTATTCAAATTTCTTCATTCAGAATTTGTTATATTTCTTGGTTATTATTATGTTCTATTTCATCTTGCTATAATTACATTAGTGTGAACCATTAGATTCTCGGCTCATGAACCCACCACTTGAAGAGCTCTTGTCTCCCAACTAGGTAGAGCTGGCAATGTCTGATCCAACCCGACCTGACCCAGCATGACTAAATGGATTAGGGTTGATCCGTTTATTAAATGGGTTGGATTTGGGTTTAGGTTTTGTTGACCCGTTGGTAAATGGGTCGAACATGACTAACCTGTGTTGACTTGCTGATTGGCGGGTTCAACCTGTTTATTGGTGAGTTGGTTACGGGTTTGTGTTTTCTTGACCAATAAGTAAATGGGTTGAACCCAAACCAACCCGTTTACAACCTGACCCATTGCCACCTACCTCTACAACTAGGAATGGCAATGGGGTGGGTTAAATGGGTAACCCGCCCCACCTCTAATGGTTATGGTTTGGCAACCCTTTGGTTGGGTTGGGTTAGGGGTGCCCCATTGTCATTCATCTATAAATTAATTACATAAAATATATTATAAGTAAATATCTCTAAAAAATTAGATTTAACTTAAAAAAAATCATTTATTTTTAAGATATCTTACATTCGGAACAAACTCATCCAACTGTTACCGACCCAATAGAGTTAGGAGCGGGTTTGGTATTAGGGTATCCCTTTACCGACGGTTAGAACTACAAAATGCAGTCAAAGACTATGAGCTAGGGGTGTCAATTGGTTCGGTTTAAATCGAAAACCGAACAAACCAAACCGAAAAAAGTCGGTTTGATTTTTTTTTTTTTTTCATTTTGGTTTGGCTATGGTATAGAAAACAAAAAACCGAATTATTTTGGTTTGGTTTTCGGTTAAGGCTTCCACTAAACCGAACCGAATCAAATAAACCGAAGTAGATTATATATAATATATAAATATATGTATTTATGTGTTTTGTATAGAAAATAGTATTAATTTTGTCTAACTGAATTTTTTGGTTTCTATTTCAATTTTATCCATTATAGTTCGGTTTGGTTTTCAGTTTAGTGTAACATAATTTGATTTGGTTTAAGTTTGACCACTGAACCGAACCAAACCGACCGAATTACATCCCTACTATGAGTTATTGCGTTTGCAAGCAAGGTTTAAAGTCTTAGGACATGCGACTGGATCGGGATCGGCCGACAGTATCATCCGGTACCAGGCGATTCGGATCCGGTACAAAAAGTGAATCGTTCTTAAATTTTAAATTAGAAAAATTAGATTGGTCAGACTGACAGTATAGGTTAGGACTGGTCAGTACCAGACCGGTCCTGATTGATACTAGTATGGACCGTCTAATTTATAAATAAAACAAAAAAAACAAACAAACAAAAATGTCGGTTGTACCAGTACCAATTGTATCAGCCGGTCCGTAGCGGTGCCGGTTGTACACGTCCGGTCCAAATCCTGATGATACACATGTTGAATAGTGGTTTGGGACTGGACCGGGTCGATCCTGGTACGGATTGGATCCGTCTGATCCTTTAAACCTTGTTCGCAAGTCGCAAGAACAAACTGGTTTAATCCCCGCGAGAATCCATCTAATTAAATTGGTTTTAATCCCGCGAGAATCCATCAGTTCAAGTCAACAAACAATCAAAAGAGAGAGTGGGAGTGGGAAAGAGGGCCTCGCATCCTCTACAGCTTAAGGGTTACAGCAATCCATACAGCACCGTTGGATTGCTGCCACGTGGACTT
>JAUPMG010000011.1:10774348-10795588 GCA_031762675.1 Pachysandra terminalis
GAGTCTGAGAGAGTTGTGCAAGAGGCATTGGATAGGATTATGGTCAACCGAACTACAGTCATCGTTGCACATCGCTTGAGTACAGTGAGGAATGCTGATATGATTGCTGTCATTCATCGAGGAAAGATCATCGAGAAAGGTACGAGTCGTAACAGATAGAGTTCTTGCTTAGATTTGATCTTGTTGATTGATCTCGATCTTTGTCAATTGATCAGGTTCGCATTCGGAGCTGGTTAAGGATCCTGATGGAGCATATAGGCAGCTTATACGCTTACAAGAAGTAAACAAACATCCAGAAGAACTAGATTTAAATGATCAAGAAAGACCAGACATTACTGCAGATTCCGGCAGTCAACGTGCGTCTTTTATACGGTCCATAAGCCGGGGATCATCTGGTGTAGGAAACAGCAGCCGCCGTTCATTCTCAGTCTCATTTGGCCTACCTACCGGACCAAATGTTCCGGAAAATATACCAGCAGACCCCGAGGCACCTCCATCACATCCATCGAAACAACCTGAGCAAGAAGTCTCACTTTGTCGCCTTGCCTATCTCAACAAGCCAGAGATCCCAGTACTACTACTTGGCGTTATATCTGCAGTTGTTAATGGTGCAATATTTCCTGTTTTTGGTATACTGATTTCGAGTATAATCAAAATATTTTACGAGCCTCCGAGTAAGCTTCGGAAGGATGCAAGATTTTGGGCACTTATGTATGTTGTCCTTGGTATTGTATCTTTTGCCGCATCCCCGGCCAGGACATATTTCTTTGCTGTAGCTGGGTGTAAACTAGTGAAACGTATAAGATCGATGTGCTTTGAGAAGGTGGTTCACATGGAGATAAGTTGGTTTGATAAGCCTGAGAACTCAAGTGGCGCAATCGGTGCAAGACTCAGTGTAGATGCAGCAACCGTGCGCAGTCTGGTTGGGGATGCACTAGCTCTGCTTGTTCAGACCATTGCAACCGCGATTGCTGGTTTGGTAATTGCTTTCGAAGCAAACTGGCAATTGGCACTCATCATACTTGTTTTGCTACCTCTTATAGGAGTCAATGGATATGTTCAGATGAAGTTCATGAAAGGATTCAGTGCAGATGCAAAGGTTTGATATAGAAATCATGGCCTCACTCTTTATTGCTGATGCATACTGTAACATATCCAATTTTGAAGAAACATAGCTGTTGAAATGATATTTTTTTTTTTAAAATTATCTAGATCATTTAGACCGTTGGATCTGATATCTAGATCATTCAGACCGTTAGATCTGGCAAAAGATTAAACACGTAAGTCAAATATGGTTGGTCAAAGATCAAATTTTTGGTCAACAATAGCTTAAAGTTGTGGAATATTTATTTAAAAAAAGAAATCCATTTTATAACTTCATGTTCATTAGATTATGATCAAAATGGATTTTCAAATGGTTGCAGATGATGTATGAGGAAGCTAGTCAAGTTGCCAATGATGCAGTTGGTAGTATTAGAACTGTTGCTTCATTCTGTGCAGAAGAGAAGGTGATGGAACTATACAAAAAGAAATGTGAAGGCCCCTTGAAGAAGGGGATACGGCAAGGTTTGATTAGTGGGATTGGTTTTGGGCTATCCTTCTTTCTCTTGTTTAGTGTCTATGCAACCAGTTTCTACGCCGGAGCCCGGCTTGTCGAAGATGGGAAGACAACATTCTCAAAGGTTTTCAGAGTGAGTATTCCTTCCCTTTCATATCTAAAGTGTTTTTGCTTTTGACAGTTGCTTATTGTCTCTCTCATGCTTTGCAGGTTTTCTTTGCTCTTACTATTGCTGCTGCTGGGATTTCTGAGTCAAGCTCTTTAGCAACTGATGCAAGTAAAGCCAAGATTTCTGCTGCTTCCATTTTTGCAATTCTTGACAGGAAGTCTATGATAGACCCAAGTGATGACTCTGGAATGGTCTTAGAAAATGTGAAAGGAGAAATCGAGTTTCAGCATGTCAGCTTCAAGTATCCGACAAGGCCTGACATTCAAATTTTGCAAGACTTCTGCTTGGCCATCCATTCTGGCAAGGTAACTTGTGATATATGTGTGTGTGTGTGTTATGAGTTAATAACACTTGACAACTCCTAGACAAGTTATTAGAATATGTAGTGTAAAAACATAGTATATAGCGGATTTTTTCTACTTTCACTACCTATAAGGTTGGCTTCCAAAAACTAACATTTGAATCCCATTTGTCAGACGGTGGCGCTGTTTGGAGAAAGTGGGTGTGGGAAATCAACAGTGATCTCATTGTTGCAGAGATTTTATGACCCAGATTCAGGTGAGATCAAGTTAGATGGAACTGAAATTCACAAGTTCCAGTTGAGGTGGTTGAGGCAGCAGATGGGACTGGTGAGCCAAGAACCTGTTCTGTTCAATGATACAATCAGAGCTAACATTGCATATGGAAAGGAAGGAAATGCAACAGAGGCAGAGATTTCAGCTGCAGCAGAATTAGCAAATGCTCACAAATTCATTAGTGGGCTAAAACAGGTTGGAACAACTCATTTTAATCTCTTACTATAATCTTCATTCTTAATTTCACCTATGTTGTTGTGTATTGCTATAACTTTTGAGCATTGCCGGTCCCAAGTCCGGGTCAAGTTGGCAACCGGCGGAAACTTTTGCTAAATCTCCTAGACATGAATCTTGAACCATCATTAACCATTCGCCAAATTTGTAAAATGTTGAGATGCAGGGGTATGATACAATAGTCGGAGAGCGAGGAGTTCAATTATCAGGTGGACAGAAGCAACGTGTAGCAATCGCACGTGCGATAGTGAAGAATCCGAAGATTTTACTACTAGATGAAGCGACAAGTGCGCTCGATGCTGAATCCGAACGTGTGGTTCAAGACGCATTGGACCAAGTCATGGTTAACCGGACCACGGTAGTGGTGGCCCACCGGTTATCTACAATCAAGGGTGCAGATTTAATTGCTGTTGTTAAAAATGGGATTATTGCAGAGAAAGGAAAGCATGAGACTTTGATCAATGTCAAGGATGGTGTTTATGCATCCATAGTAGCACTTCACAGGAGTGCATCTTAATAAGCTTCTTACAATCTTTTCTTGTTTTCACAGTTTTGGTTATTGGATTTTCTATCCTCTTCTTTCCTTTTGTTACTATCATATATGTTAAGTCATATATGTTAAGTGCTTAACCAAATGAGTTTTCATAAGTTTTAGGGCTTTTCGAATAACGGTTAGGTCCATAACAAATAATATCAGAGTAAGCACCACGCCACAGGTTCAAATCACGGTGAGAGCAACCTATAAGCTGGATTAAAATGCCTTAGTATTATGTATGGGCATGGCACCAAGTCGTTGAATACTGATAGGTGAGTGGAGCCACCAATAAGGAAAGAGCTACTGGCAAGTCAGTGTTGATAGAGTGGGTTGCCGTAGACGTCCGCTACAGAAACGTGGTGAAATGTTACAAACCTATATGTTAATAATGGTTAGGTCCATAACACCTATATTAATCATATGAGGTTTAGGTTTTACTCATTTTTCATGCCTACATGGCTACATGTAATATTGTTAAGATGAACAAGGATGAACCTTTACATTTTTTTTTTCTTTTTTAGAGATAAAAAATATTCTAAACTTTGACAAATGTGAAATGAAGAAACCAGAATCAAGAAGAAGAGAGAGAGAGAGAGAGAGAGAATTACCAACAAAAAGGAGAGAGATATAGAATAGTGAATACAAGAAGTAAAGGGTAGTTTTGGTATTAATATAATTTTTTTTCAAGAAAAAAGACAATAGTCATTGAACAGGGGATCAAAGAATAACTATTTAGCAAAAAAAAATTCGGTCTCATAACTGTTTTGCAAAAAATTACAAAATATAGGAGAGAGGTAATTTTCCTTTTATCTATATAATCTATAATAAAAAGGAGGGAACCACCGTCCATTTTCGTTCGCCCTTTTCGTTGACGTGTTTAGAGAAGGCTTTTTTTTTTAAATGGTTAACTACAATTACATCCTTTCATATTTTTATTAATTATAGATATACCCTTATATTATATATTTTTTTTAAGGTTAACTACATTACATTGGGAGTGTCAATTGGTTCGGTTTAAACCGAAAACCGAACAAACAAAACCCAAAAAATCGTTTTGGTTTGGGTTTTTTTTTCATTTTGGTTTGGTTATGGTTTAGAAAACAAAAAACCGAATTAGTTCAGTTTGATTTTCGGTTAAAGCTTCGACTAAGCCGAACTGAACCGAAAAAATCAAAGTAGATTATATATAATATATAGAGATATGTGTCTATGTGTTTGGTATAAATAATATTAATTTTGTCAAACTGGACAGAAAAACTGAATCTTTTGGTTTTATCCATTATAGTTCGGTTTCATTTTCCGTTTTCTAATGCAGTTTTTATTTCAGTTTGGCTTGATTTTTGACTTAGTGTATATATTAAGGTATACATGTTTCTTTTTTACCCTTGCACTCTCTTTATACATAATCTTTTATGTATATGTAACTTAGTAGATCTCAACTTAACACTATCCTTATCAAATCAGGCTTTATCATGGAAATTTAAAATGGAAAAAAAAAATTCTCCAATGCATGCTTAACAGAATTTTAATTAGATTTGTATTACTTCATTAGTATTGGTGATGCAGAAATAGTAATGACCCAAAATTCAAATACTTTATTTGGTAAAGTTTGAATTCACAAATACAAGAGCATCAACAAAGATGTAGTCCGAAGAGTTTGTCTCAGTACAGCCTAAACTATCGTGCAGCCGTTCTATCTAGAGCGTTTCATCCTGAAACGTGATATGTAAATAAGACAAGAAAGAGTCAAAAAGAAGGGAGGTATGAAATGTCAGATGTGTTAGTAAGAACGCACACCACAGAGCAAGGGAACCTCGGTGTTCGAATAACACATGTATTTTGTCTGTTTTCTTGATAAGTTATCACTCCTGATCTTTCAAGTATCTTGTGTGTTTTACTTGAAGTGGTAGGTTCTTTTTAATGTTCCAACAGTTATTCAGATTATGTGTAAGTCCACAAATTCTGAATCCAAATTGTTGATTTGTGGGCATGCTCTGCTATTTATAGAGAAATCATCCAATTGCATCCTCTCTGACTAGGACATATGTCAATCAAACAATTATCCAGAGAGGAACTTGGAAATATCTCCATGCAGTAATGCATATCCAAGTATACGCGTCTTCAACACGGCTAAGTTATTTCCAGACAGAAGTTGTGGTGAGTCATTCGATCAAATGAACTTGCTCTGTGATAAGTTGCTCTAAGGTGTAGAAGATAAAGAACCGAATGGCATGTGCTCCATGCATAAAGTTTCATAAAACAACGTTCCGTTCTTAACACCGCCATACCTGATAAGACAAAAATCCTCTCAAATAAGATATACATCATATGTATAAGCAGTTGAGGTTTTAACAAAGTGATGAAAATTGGGGATTTACTTCAATCTTCTTTACAGCAAAAGAATCATTTGATTCCGCAAGCATTCTCCTGGCTTTGATCCCTTTCGAAGGATACCTTTTTGGTAGTTTAATCCATATTCCTCTGAGAAGAAATTGGAGTAACCTTATACCTTTTCCAAAGTGATCAGTATATTTAATGAAGTCACCCATTTGGAAATCCTAATGTATAAGGATTCCGACAGGTGATTCGGTTTTCATGATCAATTATCCCTGTTAAGGAAAGGTTACCTTAGGATCCTTCAAGGTTCTAGGTTAAGTAATCAATTCGAGTGCCTTTGAATTGGACTTCAGTAAGAAAAACGAGCGTCCTTCGAAGTACTCTCATAGTAAAGTGTATAAGTCCCGTGAATTCTCGTATGTCGTTTGAAAGAGACATATGGGAAAGGAAATGACATGTTTCCGAAGTACTCCTTTTTTAGGGTCCTTCGGAGTCGATAAAGTCTACAACCCATAGGTGTTGCCTAGGGATGAGAAAAAGTGTACTTCGGGAGTTCTTTTAATAAGGACTCATTGAAGTCAACCGAATGCAAGGTCTATTGTGGGCGACTAACCCCTTATATTTGTCATTCGAAGGAGACAGGAAAAAAAATGCCTTTATTATTTGAGAAGGGTAACTGACCCTTAGTCCTTTTTAGAAGGGTGACTGACCCTTAGTCTATTGAGGGTGACTAACCTTGACGAATTGACCATCTCAGGGTGGCTAGCCCCTTGAGAAGATGTAAATTACCACCTCTCCTGTAAGGTATTCTTCACTGTAGGAGTTAATCTTTTAACCAGCGGTTTAACCTTTGATCAGTCTGAGGTGACCACAAATCTCATACAAGACAAATGATCATCCGTACTGCTGACGTGGTCTAATAGGAGCGCGGGTCGCCGCTTCGGCGTTCACACGCGGGAGATAGTGGAGGGAGCAGGTAACTGCTTTATGTATGATGTGGCATATGCGACTGTATCTTAAAAGCGTACACATGCGTTTTAGGATCATGCCGCGTGTCCAAAAGGTTTATTTAGGCCATCGGATCATCAATAGCCCCCCAGTCTCTGTTTTTTATGCTAAAGATAAAGAGCAGGAGATCGTACCTCGAATTGGCGGGCATTAAATGCTGTATATCCTTCAGGATAATGCGCTTTAAATGCAAAGACCGCAGGTGTGTCTGATTACATAAAAATGGCATGATGATATCCTATGAACGTACGTGAACCACTAGAACGTTTGAGCTTTTTATTGGAAATTGGGAAAAACCACTTCTTTCTTGTATAAGTAGATATCTCCTTCAAAAATGAAATCTTCTACAATCTTTTGATTTTCCTTGTTTGTTTCTTGCTTTCTTGCCTTCTTGCAATATTCCTTTTCTTGTGTTACAAAGAAAGAAAAATATTTTTAAGAGTTAGCAATGGCTTCTTCTCGTGCCACGACCTCTAGCACAGTAGCAGTAACTTCTTCTTCAATTCAAAGGGCAGCTGAGCAAGGAAGTCTACGAGGGCACTTATGGGAAGCCTTTGTGAATCAAAAGATTCGTCATTTGGATGAGAATGAAGATCCTCACAGTCTTTTCAGTGACGGAACCGAGAGTGCTACCGTCTTTCCTGTTGTGGAAAGGATTCCTTACTTCAGGATCAACAGGGGTGATTATCCCTTGTCTGATATTGGATTTTGTTCTCATTTCAATCATTCGGATAACTGGGTGTTCTAGTGTGAGCATATTCTCAGTAACTCTAACTATCACAATGTTCTGGATGTTGCTGGTGTTCTAGAAGCTATCCAGATTTCTATGGGAAAATTCCATAGGGATTACACTGGCCTGAAGAGCATGGTCCTTCAATGGTCACACGTTGACCATGTTTTTGTGACGGCCTTTAGGGAGATAGCCCCGACTTTAGAAGACGTGGAGGTCCTTCTAAGTTTTCCTGTGCTAGATACTTAAACTCTAGTTAGGTCTCCCTCAATCCTGAGGAAGAGCATGCAGAGGTCCTTCTGAAGAAGTGTAGTGACCCGGATCCGACTGGAATAATTATAGATTAAATCCTAATTAATCTACTAATTATACAATGAGAATTAATTGAAAGACACAAAGTAGAATTGGATTAATTAATAATTAGGGAAACAAAAGGGGTAATTATCTAATTAATGGAGAATTAATTAAAGGGTTGGACTTTCTAATGAACTAGAATCCTCACATAAACGAACTGGGCCCAAAACCCAATAAAAGTCCAATAGGACCAAAGCAGGTAATTAAACTTAGTAATAAGGTTAATTAAGGAAATAAATAACTTAAACTATCCTACGGATGATTCTCTACTATTTGAATTTCAAACTAAACAAATTTGAATCCAAATAATTAACTGATAGAGTTCAAGATGGGTAGGGAGACCTAGAAGCTAGGAGAGGAGAGAGAAAGTGTCTCTAGGCCCTTGGACGTCCAAAACAACAAAGAAGAGGAGTTCAGGTTTTAGGGGTTGCAGAAAATCTAGACGATGAGGAGACCTAGAGGGAAGGAGAAAGAGGAAATAGAAGAAAGGAAGAGAAGAGCGTTCTATAGGAAGAAAAGGACTAGACAAGCTAAAAAAAAGATGAGAATCGATTTATGGAAAACGAGATAGGGATTCCTGCGTTTCTACGGTAACTAATTTTATGGATGATCTCAATGCTATAGATAAATAGGGAATGCATGATCTGGTATGTTTAGCATGTTAGATCTAAGATCTAGAGAAACTAGAAGGAATATTGCTATGTTGTTTGATTCACATGATCAACTTGTGTTGCTGTGTTTATTATGTCGTTATGTGTTCTTAGGAATCATATTTATGTTCTTAGATCTGTGATGGATTAATTGTGGATTTACTGTTTAGATCTATGGAAATAAATTAGGTTTTATGTGTTTGTTGTTTGAATCATATGAGTAGGTTTTAAAGACTTATTTATGATTGCTAAAACCTTAGAAAATACTAGGTATCAGTAGAGGCACGAAGCCCTAGGTGAAAAACCAAAAAAATGACAAAAACCTACGTTCAGTAGCAGTCTCGGTAGCTACCAAAAACACCAAAAATAACATGCTCTCTAAACTTGCTACCAAGCTTCTTGGTAGGAGTCTTGGCAGCTACTGAGTAGCTACCGAGGCCCAATTGACTTCAAAATTTATGGAGAGGATCCCCATTGAGTTGTGCACATGCCTGTATAGTTAGTTTGTGTGCAAAAAGTCTAGAATTGGTTGAATCAAGAAAAGTATAGGAGAAGGTCAAAAATTCAGGATTCTTGGACTGATTTGAATGGAATATGATGTGATATTGACTCATAGGTGTTGGTTATGTTCATAGAACCTCAAGATAGGATTAGTATGATTAGAAATGATCATATATGATCTGTTTGGTTGAATGGTGCTAATAGCATCCAAGTGGACTTAGGTTTGACTTGTGTTGACTTCTGTATGACTTCTATTGACCTTGATGATTGACTTGTATGTTTGATAAGGGTACCCTGAGTATCCATGACTGTGATTGTGTTGGTGTTTGAGTGACTTGAAATTGTGAATGTGGATAGGTGAGCTTCCACCATGAGTGAAAGTCCCTAAAGGTAAGACTGTGGATGAGTGAGTTTCCACCGTGGGTGAGTCCCTAAAGGTAATGCATGGTAAGGGTGCATTCCACCGTGGGTGAAAGTCCCTAAAGGAAGAGTTTTATACGGGTGTATTCCACCATGGGTGAAGTCCCTAAAGGAAATAGTTACTGATACAGGTGTGTTTCTACAGTGGGTGAAAGTCCCTAAAGGAATGGACAATTGGCTTCCTCTGTGGATGAAAGTCCCTAAAAGTATGGCGTGATACTGGTGTATTTTACCGTGAGTGAAAGTCTCTTAAGGAATATGAATGGTTTTTCTACCGTGGGTGCAAGTCCCTTAAAGGATGGGTGTATGGTCGTGAGTTGGAATGAGTACGTGACTGGGCGAGGCCTAGTTACACCCTGCATTGCATTGCACCTCATTTCATTCCATGCTTGCATCATACACTTGCATTACATTGCACATGTGTTTGAGTTGACTGTGGTGCATTATCATTGTGGCTTGCTTGAATTGATTGTGATTGGGTCGCATTGGTCGTAGTAAGGTGGGACCTTGTGGTTGATTGGTCGTAGCAAGGTGGGACCTTGTGATTGAATGGCCGTAGCATGGTGGGACCATGTGGTTACAGGTGTGTTTCCACTGTGAGTGAAAGTCCCTAAAGGAAAGGTATGTATAGGAGGCTTCCTCCGTGGGTGCAAGTCCGTGAAAGAATGGTCATGTGAATTTTGTTGTGAACATAGTTAGACTACGTGTATGATATGTGATGTGTATTTATGTGGTTATGGGTGTATTTCCACCGTGGGTGCAAGTCCCTAAAGAACTGATACAGGAGGCTTCCTACGTGGGTGCAAGTCCCTAAAAGAATGGTTATGTACATGATATACAATATGTGTTTATGTGGTTACTTGACCATAGTATGGTGGGACCATGTGGTGTTTGTTTATGTGATTGATTAGCCGTAGTATGGTGGGACCATGTTATTCCTTACAAAACTGCATTGAGTTCTACGTTTCTATTCTTTTTGGTTTGTTATGAATGGAGTTTTAGATCATTAGATGATTGAATTGAATTTCATATTTTGTTTGCAGTTGTTTGCCCCAAATTATATCAAAGAATCAGCGGAGATACAAAGACTCCTTCCCGAATGCACCCATAAACACCTCGAGGTAGTTGAAATAAATGGATTTTGCGGCGATAGACATGAAATGGACATTTTGAAGTATGTAGTTGACAATGCCATGGCACTCAAAAATTGATGATTAACCCGTGCCAGAAGGATTACCGAGGAATTAATGACTGGAATTTGGTGTGTTCAAGTTTATGGTACAAATCAAGATTGGTGGCAATCCGTAAATGGCTGCGCACAGATATCCCTCAATCGATGCAACTAGAATTTTCGTTTGATTGTAAGTGCATTAATAAAGTCAAACACCAGTGACCGACTTTTAAATGATGTATCTTCGGTTATATAGTTAATCTTCGCGTCGTAGCACTTAAGTAAGGTCATGATTATTACGCCAAATATAATTGCAATGCATTATGCATTGAAATTGCAGGTGTCTTGGTATGTGATGTATTCTGCTATGAGAAACAGCAGTTGTGTGTGCTTGATTTGTGTTCTACATCTCGGTTTATCTTTCCTTCTTAACATTGCACTCTTTCAAGTTCCATGATTCACAATTTTGAAGTGTTAAACATGTTTCTGTGAGCCATTGAAAAGTTTACTAAGTTATGCGAAACATCTTGAACACCATGAATTGCAGGATTCTCTATTACTATGAGCAGGTTACATAATTTCAAAAGTCAGCTATTGGTTTGTAGGGATTGTTGATAGAAAGGCTCTCTAATAGCTAGGAACAAGTTTCACCTTCTCCTTGTTGCACAGGTTATGTCTTCTCAAAACAGGTTCTACATAATTTTCAAATCTAATTCTCCTCGGATCTCTTTCAATTTATTTGTTTGTTGATGTTTGAGGACTCTTCTTCTGTTTCATACTGGTTACTGAATTCAACCATATACTCATTGCCTTGCATCTCTAACTCAAGTTCTATACAGTTAAATTACTGCAGCAGAAAATATAGGACTGTAATTCTTGAAGTTGGCAACATGGCCAAGGAGAAGGGCGCGAATGGAGATATAACTAGGCACCAGGCCACTGAATTTTTTCACTTTCATCTGAATCCCATTTGTCAGATGGTAGCGCTGGTCGGAGAAAGTGTGTGAGAAATCAACAGTGAGCTCATTGTTGCAGAGATTTTATGACCCAGATTCAGGTGAGATTTAAGTTGGATGGGATTGAAATTCACAAGTTCCAGTTGAGGTGGTTGAGGCAGCAGATGGGACTGGTGAGCCAAGAACCTGTTCGGTTCAATGATACAATCCGAGCTAACATTGCATATGGAAAGGAAGGAAGTGCAACAGAGGCAGAGATTTCAGCTGCAGCAGATGTAGCAAATGCTCACATTCATCAGTGGGCTACAACAGGTTAGAACACCATACGATCAATTTAATCTCTTGCTATATCTTTTGGGCATTGCTGGTCCCAAGTCCGGGTTGGGTTGGCAACAAGCACGGTTGATGCTGAATCTGAATGTGTGGTTCAAGATGCATTGGACCAAGTCATGGTAAACCGGACCACAATCGCGGTGGCCCACCGGTTATCTACAATCAAGGGTGCAGATTTAATTGCTGTTGTTAAAAAATGGGATTATTGCAGAGAAAGGAAAGAATGAGACTTTGATCAATGTCAAGGATGGTGTTTATGTATCCTTAGTAGCACCTCACAGGAGTGCATCTTAATAAGCTTCTTATAATCTTTTCTTGTTTTCACAGTTTTGGTTATTGGATTTTCTGTCATCTTCTTTCCCTGTTATCATATGAGGTTTAGGTTTTACTCATTTTTTCATGTCTACATGTCATATTGTTAAGATGAATAAGGATGACCTTTACACTTTTCTTTTTTTAACACACACACAAATCTTGGATTACTTAAAAATAAAGCAAAAGATTAACAGACATTTTGGGTAATTAAAAATTCCACTTATAATTTGTTAGCAAGGTGGATTTCATCATTTACATATCACTATAGAGAGTTCATCAAGACATATTTAAGTTAATAACTAAAGAAAGACTTTATCTAAACCTAACCTGGAACTTGCGCGAGCTGCTCGTTAGTAAGCTATTATGACGACTTGTACCAAGGTTGTAAAAAGGTTAGCCGTCGTCTTCTTCACTTTCATCACTGTATGAAACCAGACCTCCAAGAGCTCCCTTAACATCAGACAATTTATCAATTTCACCATTCGTCGTTCTCAATATCTCTGAAGGTTTTTCTGCACTTGCTTCGTCTATCCTTGCTTTCTTCGCTTGTGGCTTGACTGCTATAATCAAACCTCCTAATGGCCGAGCTGGTGGATTCTTCCTCCCCAACGGTTTCTTTTCCTAGATGTGAAAATGGAGTGCTATAAATATTTAACGCAATAAAGAAACCATAATAACAAGCATTGTTGATGTCATTGATTGACAACTAACCTCAATTTTAGGTACAGAAGGTGTTTCCTTAAGCTCATACACAACGGAAGACTGGGCTGCCACTGCAGCCTGAAAGTGAAGCCACATCACTAAATATCTAAGATGGAATATCAGAAGGTATGCATGTTGGTCTACTTCCATGTTGACTCTAAATATGACTTGACACTGTAATGGTTAATATGAATATATGACAAGTTGCAAGTGTTGGTAAAAAATTTCAGTTACTTCAGTAGATCATTTGTATGTTGTTCCAGATCTTCTCAATAATTTTATCGTGCAGAATGTTTTCCACGTGTCGAGGGATATGGCTCCTGTTGCTATTCACAGTTCATGGTGTTTATCTTCACAAATAAGAATTATTTTATTATAAATTTCAAAAGTCTACAAGCTATAATAAGAAAAACTTTTTCATCTTAACATTCTATAAAGTTGTTTAAACATCATTGCTAAAGATATAAGACCGCGCTTCCAAACTCACAACGCAAGCAAACAGCAAAAGGCAGGATTATAGAATACTAACGAAATAACAGATTAAACTTGACTTGATTTTGCAAATGTAATCTCTATAATAATCTGATTGAAGAAAAAAGGGGGAAAAGTTCAAGATGTACGAAAAAGATCTCAAGACAACCTCAAGAAAGTAGGACTTCCTGTTCTTAATATAAAAAAATTGAATACAACTCAAAAATGGTTAAAAAAACTACCTGGAAACTACGGAGCTGTTGGGCTTCTTCATCTGCCACTTGCTGCTCCAATTCCCTCCTTGACTGTGTAAGCAATCAATTTCAAAAAGGTAAGAAAATAATGTTTTTCGGAAAGAGAAATAGCATAACATTATCAGTTTAAAGACACAAGAAGTTGGTACACTGCTCGTAAACTTTTTCAAAGAAACAGCCGACAATAATCAAAAACTTTCCAATATGCAGTTGCCAATGCATTCATGCACAAACATGTATGCAAGTGCAACCCAAAGTTTGCTGATCGATGAATGCATTATGCCACATGACAAATAAAATGGACTTGCAACATCAAATATGAGCCCTATAATCCCATGATGTATGTCTTAGAGATTATGACATAGCGCACAGAAACACAGAAGTAGCGCACAGAAGCACAGCCTATTCCACATGTACCCCTTCAATACCATTTCTACCAAGTCATAACATGAAACAACTAAATAGAAAGGAAGTATGATGCAATACGCCATTGCTACACATTTTCACCCATAACTTACACATATAGAAGTAATGTCAAATTAACTATAGTGGCACAAAAACAATGTCTTTCAGAGACGCAGTTGCCAAAGTCAATGCCTAATAGCCAAGTATAAACAGTAAAACAATAATGACTTGCATGAAATCAAAAAACAGGTCCAGATGTCCAGTGGCAGCACCAAAGATGTATAATTTTTGAAGTCATTAGAGCTTGCTATACTCCAGTAGTTACACAACAATTAACAACAAGCATCAATAGATAAAGAAGACTACAGCATAAAGGTAATTAACAGTGTGCAATAATGTGAACGTTGATGAAAATCCTCTACTTGTCATTGTATGCAACAGAATATACTCTCTTTTGAACAAAATGGCAAAAATGGGTTGCATTTTGAGCAGTAGAACAGATTTATAATCTTAGTTTGTCATTGCTGGAATACCCAGTTCATTGAATATCTTAAAAACCCATTCTCACCATCTCTAGGTTGTCTAGAAACTCTGTCTCGTCTTCATCTAGAGCTTTGGGTGGTCCTGCAATTGAACAGTGTGAGGATAGGTTCAGTCTTTCAATTGGTCCTAAGTGAATTCATTATTTCATTTTACAGTAGCACTTAACACAAAATCAATTCAGCAGCCTGGCAGATGGCAGCTATGTTATTCATCCACAATATCTGGTCTTCCTCAGAACCATGGCCTTTTATCTACCATGTGCCTTAACCACATAAAGCTTCATAAGGAAAACAAAAACACACACATACACAAATGTAAGGAAAAGATCCTAGGGTATAAATAGTATCATTGTGCAGCCTACAAGAAGAATTTACAAGAAAATTGAAATGGGCGAAAGCTGTAGAAGCCATATTTACTTCCTCAACTAGAATTATTTGACACAAGGGAATCAAAGAAAATGAAGTTGCTGAGGAAGATAACACACTTATAAATGTGAAGCCTTTTGACTGCAATAAAATTCACATAAATGAAAGGACCTTTGTTACTAAATTCCTTAAGACTAATTAATTCCCTTTAGCAATCTAGCATATTGGCATAACCTACATAATGAGAAAAATATTTAAAATTTATCTTTAAAATAGTAATAAAATACTACCAAAACATGTTAGACTTCAACACTCGCTATGCATGAAATATTTAAAAAGTGATTTTTAATATTCTACCAAAATATGATCACAGTAAATAACTCAAAGAACAACAAAAGTTTTGGCATGTTAGACTTAAACACTCACTATGCTTGAAACGTTCATTAAATTCTGCATCCCGTTTGTCTTTATTCTCCTTTAAGATCTGCATGAAATAAATACTAGTCAGAACCTATCAATTTCATGAAGGTTTTACATGTATAAAGACACTTAAATAAATAAACATGAAGAAAAAAAGCTAGGGGCCTGTCTCACCAGGTTTGCTTCCTGATAAGACGAGTTTTCTGCCATGTGGAGTGTTGACGTGGTCAATTCAAACTGTCCATCTAATAAGGGGTGCTTTGACTAAGCCACATGAGCAACCCTTTCATATCCACATAAAACCCTGCTCATATTATGTACAGACAATCTCAGATATGAAGACTGTATGTCAAGAGCATTCTTAACTCCCATTAATAAGAGGGCTGTTTTCGGTTATGTCGGTTTGACCTGTTTGGTTGTTATTACATTCCACTATTTATGTATTGAATTTCAGAATGACCTTGTTTAAGTAAGACACCTTTCTCTTTTTCCTTCACATAAGATTGCATACTTGATTTCCCCCCCTCTTTTTATGGGATTGGTCTACTATAATGGTTTAATTAGTCATTGGTATTATCGTTCAAACTTAAACAAACTTATGTTAAAGGAGAAATTAAACTTATGAAGCTAGTTAGTGGGGTAAACGTGATTTGGGTTGGCTGTTTTCAACCCAATTATTAAATGGGGTGAGCATTAACCCATTCAATCCCTTACGAGTGACTCTTCTAGTCAATTACTAAATCTGTCTGAAAATTTGGCTGTTCCATCATCAATACCTACAAACCAATAGCCGACTCTATCCAGATTTCGTGACAAAAATCCTAAGGATTAAACTCTTTGGTCAGACTAGCTCTCACAAATATTAGAAGCAGGCAAGCATAAACTAAGAGATACAGGCCAATGGCCATTGCTCATCTCTTCACGTCTAAGTTTCAATGAAATGTTATTCAAGTCATCTTATCCACATTGTAGGCACCTCAATTTGCACGAGTGACTTTCTATTGATCTTTGCAGTTCTTCAATGCTTGAACTTGGCTTTCTCGTCTACCAATCATCTCTAAACCCTCCCCCAATCACATTGCCAATTTCTCTGAAAATCCCAAAAATCATGTGAAATGACTAAAATGCCCCTGGTAGCTCCACCTAATTCATCTCTGCCATAATTCCATTTTTAACCTCAAATTTTAATTCCTGAGCCAAAATGCTCTCCAATGAGTCTAATCTTGTGTTGATTTGAAGTTCGTCAAGAAGAATGACGATTTTACCCCTAATCCAGTCGGTTGAGCCAAACAGTCAAATCCGAGGGTCGAAACATCTTTCCAATATCAAATTTGGATTCCTTGTTAAAACTCTTTCGAAACGACTGTGATTTTGTAAAATTCCGAGTTTGGGAGTCGAAAGGCCATTTTTGGTATTTTTAAAATTATCAAAAAAGGACAGGAAAATATAAGGGGATGAAAAAATAATAAAAAATATTTTAGGGAGGAAATTGAAATAAAATAATTGAGAGGATATTTAAGAAAGATTTGACATGTGTCAAATTCCAAGAAATAAGAAAAGGGAGTTTCTAAATTTTAAAATCCAATTCAAACAAGTAAGGGGAGGGTATCTAAATTTAAGGGTTTTCTAAAATTCAATTGAAAAAAGAAGAGATTCTAAATTCAAAAACAAAAGGAAGAGAAAAAAAAATATTTATTATAAAAGGGAGGGAGAGCTTGACTCTCCCCCTCACGCACTATTCATCATCTTCTTCCCCGAGCTCTCCCTCTCCCGAATTTCCTCTCACAAAAAAAACCCAACCTCCCGGTGCTCCTTCTCTTTTCCGGTCTCCATCTCCCACCTCGCGCACGCACCAAACTGCCTGCTTATCCCGTCTGTTCCAGCACCTCTTGCCGCACCATCTTTTCCGGCCATCTGCAACCTCTTCTATCCTCCATCTTTTCCGACCACCCGCATGTCGTCTGCTGTTCCCACTCGATCCGGACGCTACAACCAGACCGCCTACCCCGTGCTCCCACCTGTTATGCTCGCTAACTCTCTCTGTTGTCCCTCCTCTCGTTCACTGTCCATCGCCTTCCCCAAATCCACACCCCATTTCTCTGTTCACTTCAGGCCCAAAAAGAACCTCTGTTCTTGCTGTTCGTCACCCCAAATCGAGGCCTTCCAAATCTTTCGTTCTTAATCTGGTCAGCGAACTTCTATTATCATTCTTCGTCTCTGGACATCCCGATCGGTTTTACTGCTTCAGGTTCACGTCCCAAGTTCAAGTAGCCGCTTAAAGCTCAAGGGATAAGATCAATCGTGAGAGTTTTCTTTTAAACGGGGTCTTTAACAGGTATGAGACATTGATTTTATTTATTTTTAATTGAAATCATAGATATGCTATCTTAGATGATTCGGCTCAGATATGAGCTATGGTCTCTTGTTCTCAGCTATGTGAATGTGATGATTGGTCCCCTGTTTCTTATTCCTTTTGTTTGTCTGGTTTTGACTTAATTTATCAAAGGGAATCGATCCTCTTCTTTGAACTATATCTGCATACTTGTGTCTGCTAAAAAAAAAAAGAGGGGTAAGATGCATTGTTCAATTAAAGAATCAACACATAAAAGTTATGGTGCATCAAGTCAAAAATCAAATTCATGTTGATTTGCACATCCTTGTATCATAATTTAAGACCATCCTCCTTCCTAGACAGTAATGTAAACTTTCTGTCAAAAGAATCGGTTCTTTCCCAGAGTAGAACAAGATTATACTTTGAGAGTTATGAAAAACTACACTAAGTGCATCACTAAATGTGATTTGGTACATTAAAATCCACCATCCCAAGAAAGAAATTTATTTGATTGTGATTTCATTGTTTCTAAACCCGGATGCAGTTTTTACCATTTTAAACTAATTTTCCTTTTTATTTATACATTGGCCAACTATTTGTGAACCAGGTAACCGGTCAAACAGGAATAAAGTGGGTGCCTAACACCTTCTCACTCTCTTAACTAAACCTCCTGACCCAATTCTGGTTAGACCATTGCTCATTATAATTTTGGTGTAATTTTGGATTAAATGATAAACCATAGGTGACCATTCACACCCGAACTCGATGAAAGGTGACGACTCCATATTTACCCGATCGACCTAAAGTCCACCCGACCGTAGGGTGATCACACACATTAAAAAGAGGAAGCAAATAAATAAAAGGTCTCCAGAAGAGGCATTGCATTAATAACCTACTTGGAGCTTACATCCATGTCCCATAATGCCATGGACCGTTCAAGTTGTGCAGCTCTTTTAGGGGTGCATTAACCTTGTTGGGGTCCGCCTACTATTACCTTACCCTCTTCAAAACACTGTTCTGAGGTGGGTCAACTAACCCAAAATTTGTTATGTAATCTCTAAACACTCATCCAATCCCACTGGGGAATCCCCGTAATCTATAATGCATTGAAGGCAGAGGCGATTACATTATTACTTGGGTTGAAAGAGCTAAGAAACTGACTAACAAACTCCAATAGAAGGAGCTGGAGATAGACAGGAGTGTTCGTGGAGATTGATACAGGTAGTTAGACTGGTGTTAACCTAGGATGTGAGATATAAACAACTCGTTTAATCACATATAAAGGTCTGCCATTATCTTGAAGTTTGAGTTTAATTGGTTCTGTTCTGTCCACCAAAATCCTATTGTATTACGAGGTTTTAAGGGTTATTAGCAGAATCGATGATCCATGAATCCTTCAAATTTAAAACATGGCATATCCTTTAAAAACCAGTAATGAGACATGTATTATCCTTGCACAATAAAATCTAATAAATTTGGTCTAAGAAGGTATGTCAAGCGACGAGCAAATTTTCTAAAAAAAACTCTCTTGCAACGTTTTAGGAACTAGAACACCCAATCAAAGTTCAATGCTGGTCATAATGCGATCATAAGTAAATCTAAATAGGCTTAAAAATAAAAATAAAATAAGAACAACAAGAAAGGAAGAAATGTAAAACCTCAAAGAGTGGCCTATCCCTCTGAGCTGTGCCATCTTCAGCCCGTTCACCCCTACTTTTCTTAGCTTCATCCAACTGCAATCCAACAAGAAAAATCGAGAATCAGATTAGGATTTCTAGGGTTTAGGATTAGATGTTAGGGTTTATGTTTCAAAGACGGAACCTGCTCCTCTGAGACGAAATTCATCAACCTTATAGGTGGAGGAGCAGATTCTTCCGCCATCTCTCTCTCGCGCTCTCTCTCCTTCCAGTCTGTGACTCGGTTCTATCTTGGGGACATTAGAAGAATCGCTTTGTGGGTTGTTGTGCGCAGTGAGCCCACCGCGTATTTGATAATCATCGGGGGTTGCCAACGGGCCGGGCTTGGGCTTGGCCGGCTTACCATTATAACATTAGTTTATGTTAGCCCGAGCCTGGCCCGATTCGAGCTTCGGGCTCAAATATGTAAGCCCGAGCCTTATGTAACATCCAATCCGAGCCCGGTTAAGCTGATCCTATAAATTGAAACGTGTCATTTTTTACATTAAAAATTATAAATGTGTTCCTATTTTGTTGCTGCTAGTATTTAAACCAAGGTCTCGAATAAGAGAATGTAAGATTCTCACCACTAAAGTACAATCACAAGATGATGGTGGACTTTAAGTAAAAAATATATATTACTCATTAATGTCGGTCTGGTCGAACTATAAATTTCAGTCTGTCTTAGCCTTATAGGGCCACTTACCCTTGCCCAAGTCCACTCAATCATAGGGTCGTGCTGATTGGGTCGGGTGGGTCACCCGACCCATTGGATGTAGTGTGTATGCACGCATGCTCCAACTATGTCGCTCTAGACGATATGTATCATACATATTGTGATATTCTTTTAAACTCTGAATATCTTAAAATATAATTAATTCTTATAGATACGAATGAAAAAGAGCCTAATCCAAAGAGACATTACAGTTTCGGATTTGAAAAATAAAATATTAACAAAATTAAATTTTACAATCTTTTTATTTATAAATAGAAACAAGGAAGTCGTGCCTTTGTGCACATTAAAAAACGTAAAGATAAAATTGTATAATATTTATTTTCTTAAATAAATACATTCTATTATATATATATATATATATGCACAAAACCCAGTTTAAGCTTTTTTTTCCATAAACACTTCGTCTAAAATATTCATAAAAATGTTGGATTGTTCAACAAATACCTCTTTCTTTTTTGGACCAATTTATTTTATTTTGTTTTTAATTTATTTTATTTCATTTGTCTATTGTTTGTTCTGTTTGTCCATGGCAAGTACTGAGTGGCAGAAGAGAAAAATGGTCGAAGATAGTCCCACAAAAGCATTAGTGTCGAAGGTGTTTAGGTCAAGAGAATTGGAGCATTACAGGACGGAGCTGACAATGTTGGAAGCGACTGAGCGGAACAACAAAAAATCTATAATATGACTACTAAGGAAAAAACATTAGTGTTGAAAATTAAAAAGCGTTAAAGAAGAAGAATATGAGAATGTTATTGTTAGAGGGAGAAGATTGGTATATCAAAAAAATTGAAGAAGGATATTTCAGACATCTTACGAGGGGTAAAATAGACATATAATAGCACATTCTCTACCGCGTCACTCATTGACGGTCAACTGACAACAAAAGAGAATTTGTAATTAACATTAAAGCAGAAAGAGTATCATTGTAATTTCAAAAACCTTAAGGTGTCCAACTACAAATGTCAAAAACCTCATTAGGTTAAAGTGTAATTTTTCCTTATTTTTATCTAAGATATTTTTCAAAAACTCGAGGGTAAAATGGATAGATAGGATAATTGTTTTTTAAGTTAAAGGTTAAAATTATCCAACAATATAACAACCTAACAACCGCCGCATGTTGATAGAAACGAAAAATAGGAGAAAATAAAAAACGAAAGTCTCTTTTTGAGTATAGAGATCACGTATCTCTCGGAAAAGGATAATCTTCCGTTTTTTTCTTTTTATAAAGAGGAGGGTAAAGCTTCTTTCAGTCTGAAAATGTATTTATGGTTCAACCACCAGATTTTGTAGACTCTGATCATCCTTTATATGTCTGTAAATTTCATAAAGCCATTTATGGCCTCAAGCAAGCTCTCCGAGCATGGTATCACGAGTTGCATCAGTTTCTGCTCACTTCCGGATTCAAGAACTCACACTCAATCATCATTTCTTCATTGTATCAGAGCAGCTTCTCCTTCACTGCTAATTTTTTTTCTTTTCTTCTTTTCTCA
>JAUPMG010000011.1:10817248-10830327 GCA_031762675.1 Pachysandra terminalis
CTTCTATAAGTACTTATTGTAGCTTATGGCTTGTATAACCACTTTTTAAAATTAAATATGTGTTTGATAACACTTATGGGTAAGTGCTTACCCATAAGCACTAGAGGAAGGCTACCTATAAGGAGAAGCTGTTGAGAGCAGCTTCTCCCAAGCTCTTATGGGTTAAGCTATTTCACAACTTTAATAATATTTTTAAAAATACCTAATTTACCCCTAAATTTTTATAAGCACTTAAATAAATGTTATTTTTAAACTTTAATAATTTTTTTATAATACCTATTTTACCCCTAAACTTTCATAAGCACTTAAATAAATGTATTTACCAAACGCTGGTTTCATCAAATAAGCAGTTTATGGTTGCTGTGAATAAGTGCTCCCATTGAGCAACTTATCCAATGAGTGCTTATCCATAAGCACAAGCCGTGACGAACGCAGCCTTAAAGCTTTTCCGATCCAATTAATTTTGAAAACACTGATTTAGACTGTTCTCTTATTCTATATTGTAGCAAAAAATGGAGTGTACATTAACCTTGTAAAAGATGTGAGAGATGCTTTTGAAGGAAGTCCATTGGTGAAGATCGACTGCCGAGGGATGCATGCAAGTGATTACAAAAAAATAGGTGCCAAGCTTAAGGTTTGTATAGACTTTCTCTAATATTCTAGTTGTATTTTGAGAAGAGAACACTAGTTAAAACTATACAGATCTTTGTGAAGCTTTCTATAATTAGTCCATATAGTCTACATCTGAATGATTTGAGACAAAATAGTAAAAGTAAAATCAATCTCCATTAATTTCTTCCATCGTATTACGAGGGAATTTAGCTTTTATTTTTTCCATCTGAGGACATGATCCTTGCATGGTGGTACAGCTTTGTGGGTCTTTACATATATAGCTTAATCCCTAATTTATGCATGTCGATGACCCAGAAAATAGGAAGTTTTTATTTGCTCGCTTTTACAATCTGACTTCCAAGCTTTTGATTTGGCCAGCTCCTGGATCCCATAATCTCATTTGTGCTATATGTGATCACTAGATTATTTTATCTATCAACCATACCTCACATCCTCAGGATGGCTTTGTTGGTTTCTGAAATGGCTAAGAGTGATATTTTAGTTTGAGAGAAGGCATTCTTAAGCAGTTTACAGTTTGTTGGAACTGGCCAATATAGCAGTGTTGTGGCTTTTCTCACTTTCTATTTGCTTACTAACAGGAACTGGTTCCATGTGTTCTGTTGTCATTTGACGAGGAGCAGATCTTGACATGGAGGGGAAAAGATTGGAAATCCATGTATCCGGCAGCTCCTCTTTTTGTTTCCGTCGATCATCGATCTGACAAAAACAATGCATCTGGTTTAGATGGTTCAGGTATGTTCTAGCACTGCATCCTCTCCATTTTCGCAAGAGTTTATGCAAATAGTCATGTTGGGTAGTGCCTACTTTTCACCCCCAATATCATAGATAACCGGACAAGTATGCAGCTGATTTTAACTCTCTTTAAGTTGACGTAAAAACAATTGATAGTTCATTCTTTTTGGTGGATATTCGAATGATTAGAAGTTTAAATTCTATAATATATATATATATATATATGTTGGAAGGTAGGGAACTAAATTCTATAATAATTGCCTACTAATGGAAGTGACCCGGCCTGGCCTTATGATTCGGCAGGCTTGGGCAAGGGTAAGTGGCCTGTAGGACCGGGCTGGAATTTAAGGCCCAATTAGTTTTCGGTGCGGGCTCGGGTTATTGTTAGATTGGCCCAGCCCGGCCTGACCCGACCTATGCATTACATGTAATTACTATTTTTTTATATTACATACATATAAATATTATATTATCAGTACAAATGTCTTACTTTCATTACATAGTCATACTATTTTATAGATTAATATACTATAAATCTCAAAACTATTTGTTTTTTTATAGGTATTTATGAAATATCCTTGTAAAACCATTTGAATTTGTAGGGCCTGGCTGAACAGGGCCCGGTCTTACACCTTTGAGCCCGAAGGTTGGGCTGGGCTCGGACCAACATTAGTAATGTTATATTGGGGTGCAAGCCCAGCCCGTTTCCACCCCTAAGGACCATGTAAGAGGGTTTCAATTCAAGCTATACAACATGTGCGTACCAATTGGTCTGATGGTATGATCCTAACATTTCACTCTTACAACTCTTTAATTGTGTTTGCATTGATTTTTCAGGTAAGTCAGATGATGGAAGTGATCGACCTGTCCCGAAAGCTGTGAACCATAGAATGATGTCCCTGTGGAAACACGCAGTAGAGTCGAGCAAGGCATTGTTGCTGGATGAGATAGAGCTTGGTCCCGATGCTCTTTTAGAGAAGGTAGAGGAATTTGAGATCATGTCGCATGCCACAGAACATTCGTATCCAGCATTGGTGTTTTCAAGTAGGGATGACGATGTTCCTAGTAGTTCAAAAGTGGAACATAAAGATGGAACCCAGCTTGAGGCTGTTAAGGCTGATCATTATTATGATGTTTATGATGATGAAGATGACGAGGACGATGAAGAATACGCCAGTGACTCTTTTGAAGAGGTGGAGTCGTCCCTTCCTGCAGGGTCATTACCTGTGGATTCAATTGCAGAGCGACTCAGAGGCGAATGAATGTGTAAGAATTGACTGGTCAGGTCCTTCACTAATCCTCTTACCTTTAAGTAACCAACTGTGGAGACAAAGTTTTAAGGGGCCAATGGCTCCTTAAATCATTAAGAAAGGAAAGTGTGCTGATTAAGACGCTATATATTTGATTACGAAGCATTGTAAATAGCTTTTTGCCTTCAAAATCGGGTTTTCGATAATCAAATATACATATAGTGTCCAAATCAAGAACCGAAAAGACATGTATAAAAAAGAGAGAGGGTGAATTACATAAGACACAAGACATCCCTTGTGGTTTGGCCAAAATATTAGCTTCCAAAACCATAGTGTCTTAAGATTGGTGATAGAAAGTGTTGAAAAGATAATTTTGCTCCTTATATCCTTCGCTTCTGTTTTTATTAGTCCTTTGATCATAGATTTATTCTATTATTGTTTTAGGATAATAGCAATGACTTTTTCTTCATCTTCTTTTTTAAAAATTGAATCCTCTTTCTTTCTGAATTTACTTTTTGGTTTCTAAAAATGTTTATTATTGGTTATACTGTTTTAAACCTTTAATTGTGTTGTCCTTAAAATAGTTTGAATAATAGAAGGGTATTTGTGTTGAAGCAGGTTATCAAAAATTAATGTCCAGGAGGTATATGAAACCAAGAAGGAAAACTCGAGGAGGAAAGATCATACTAAATAAAGGTTAGTTTGAGGGGCTGTCCATGTATATACTAGTTAATTCACCTTAAGTAGAAAATGTGACCCATCATCCATGTGCCTTTGTTCTCTTTTATTTCCAAGTTCCTTTTTATTTTTTTAAGAGTGTAGCGTGGGGGGTAACTGGTAAGATGCATGTGTCAACCAAATGAAAAATCATTTTCCATGTACGCATTATAGGTGCTCAACAATGGGCTTTAGAGAAGGCTTTGGACCAGGTTAAGGTCAACCTACCTACCCATCCTAAATCTACTATGTTTTGAGCCCAACCTATTAAAACATATTTTGGGCCCATTGGACCCCAACCCCCCAAATCTTATGGCCCTAATCATCTTTGATAAACTAAATCCGTCATAGCCCAATGGATAGGTGTGCTTTGTTAGTTACCATTGGTGATCAGCCGGGCTAATTAATCCCATTAGACATGTGGCGCTATCTTAAAAGCGCGTGTGCACGTTTTTTGGGTATTGCCGCATACACTGAATCATTTAATAAAGTTGTAAAAGCAACCGTCTTCCACGTGCGAGCTGTCAACAGCTATTGCACGTTGATTAGACCGTTTGGTGAAAATGTGATATTTGAACCGGCTCAAAGATATCTAATCGTCCTTATCACCAAAAAGGAAAGCTTCTTGAAGAAGCAACATTTTTTTTAATTCTAGCTTATGGGAAAATGCCATGTGTCCACTCTAGTTTATGAGGTAACGCCACGTGTCTCAAATATGATAAACACGAGCTAACTTTCTTCTTGAAATGTTCAAAAGGGTAAACACGTGTCCCAAATATGATAAACACGAGCTAACTTTCTTCCTGAAATGTTCAAAAGGGTAAAGACTTGTGTTCCTACGACATACTGTCTTCTGAGCCCTCGAAGGAATGAAGACTTCTTCTTTCATGCGAGGGACCTTATTTCTTTCGAATAACAGATACAGGGGCATGCTACTCCTAATGAACTTCTCAAATAAAACTTCGAAGTTACAACTATTCACTCTCTAGAACAGACTTCGAGTGATTTTATTGCATTACCTTTACATTTCAAATGTGTTTTATTGGAAGAAAGATCTTCGAAGGAACTTTTTATGTCTTTTAACTCAAAATTCGTTCTTAAATTAAATCCATAAACTTTGAATGACCACTTATTATTATGTTTTGTCTTGAAAGAATCACGAAACAGGTATATTTTCTCCTTCTAAAGCGGATTCGAAGGCTAGTCACCTCCAGATGGTGAATTCGAAGGAGTACATTTTCTCCTACGAAAAGTGAATTTGAATGAGGTATATTTCTTCCTCCTAACGTGAATTTAAGGCTAATCACCTTATGATGGTCAATTCGTTAAAGGGTCTGTCATCTTAAAAAAGACTAAGAATTTTGTCATCCTCGAAAGACACAAATTTAGGTTTACCCCCTCCAATGCACTCTTTTATGCATCCGAATTACAAACTAAGACTCGAAGTAGCTCTTATTCATTCTTATAAATTGACTTCGAGTTATACATTGGATATATTTCACTTCTAAAAGCAAATCCTCAATGAAAAGGGCTTTAGAAGTCGAATTCACGCTATCTCCAGAAGTATTTCCTGAAGATAGTTTTCCTATGGGCTTTGAAAACGTCATCTCCCTTCATTTTGAAGGAAGTCACAAGAAAACATATTTACTTCTGAAAATTACTTGGGCGTGTTAAAAAACAAATTACATTTAAGATATGTTTTATGCATGGGGATATTTATAAGCTCATTTCTGGACACTTGACTAAGTGACATTTGCCCTCTTTTAAGAGGCTAAATTCCTTATAAATAATTGAATATTTCCTCAGTTAAAGAGAATCTGATCTGAAGAATCTGAACTTGAAAAATCTAAGAATTTAAGAGGTAGAAGACAACAGTGAGTTAAGGCTCTGAGAGAGAAAAAGTGGATAGTCAGTCATTTGAATTCCTTGAGATTTTCTTGCTCTGAGATATGCATTCGAACTAACCTTTCAGTTATTACAACATTCTCTTTCCTCCTTGTCTCTTCTCTTTGTCTTATTTACAAGTAACGTTTGAGAAGGAGCCTTCTTGGCAGAACGGCTACAAGATAGTTTAGGCTATATTAAGACAGACTTTCCCTACCTATTTCTTTGAAAATGCGATTGTATTGGTTCATCTGTATTAGTTGTTCATTTATTCTAATATATTTTTTCTCTTACAAATCCTCCATCATCGCCCTCGAAGCTACACATGTAGTATTATAGTTCAGGGTGCGGCCATTCTGTATATGATCATTACTCGTTCGAAACACCACTCTTTCTGAAGAATTGAACTAAAGAGTAGAGACAATAAGCCAAAAGACGAGCAGAACTAACAAATAATTTCTCTCAAATTCTCTTTTGTGATCCAACACGACATGCAATAATTTCTCTTTTGTGTTTGCAGTTGCCCTGCTGCCGATCCCAATTTCTCTGTCAAGAACACCACCAAATCACGTACATACAATACACACGGAGGGATAAGCCAGCTCACCCTGTAAAAATTTACTTTTAGAAAGTAATCACAATATCTCAAATTTCTTTTTTTCTTTTCATTTTTTTGGTAGAGCAACACCGACAAACAACAAAAGAAAATAAAAAACAAAAGGCATAATGATAGTAAGATAACAAGCAGTCTAAAGATGCATTCCACGTTATTTATGAGCTGCAGAGAGCAGGAAGGGATTGGGGTTGAATTTAAGCTTGGGGCTTCTCCCACTTGAGCGGCTTCACCACCTCCCATGTGAAGTCAGCGTCGTCCCTTCCAAAGTGCCCATAAGCAGCTGTCTTCAAGAATCTGCCGTTCCCACCCCTCTTGAGATCCAGGTTGATTGATATCATTCCAGGCCTGAAGTCGAAGCTCTCTTTCACAATCTTCAGTATCTCCTTGTCAGGAATCTTTCCGGTACCATACGTGTCAACAAACACTGACAAAGGCTCCGGAACACCAATGGCATACGATACCTGCACGATGCACCTTCGGGCAAGCCCGTTGGCAACAATACTCTTTGCCGCCTGCCTGACAATGTACGCTCCACTCCTGTCCACCTTGGTGGGGTCCTTGCCGGAGAAAGCACCACCACCGTGGGCTCCCCAACCACCATAGGTGTCGATGATGATCTTACGTCCAGTGAGACCAGCATCACCATGTGGGCCACCAATGACGAAACGTCCTGATGGGTTGAGGTGGAAGATGGTCTTCTCGTCAAGGTACTTCTCGGGGATGATGGGCTTGATCACATGCTCCTTGAGGTCAGCGGCGATCTCGTCGTTGGTGACTGTCTCGTCATGCTGAGTAGAGATGAGGACGGTGTGAACCCGGATTGGGACCATGGCACCCTTGTCATTTTCATACTCAACAGTGACTTGGGTCTTGCCGTCGGGTCTCAGCCAGGGGCAGGTACCGTTCTTCCGGACCTCGGTTAGGCGAGCCCCGAGCTTGGTGGCAAGGACATGGCTGAGGGGCATCAGCTCGGGGGTTTCATCAGTGGCATAACCAAACATGTGGCCTTGATCACCAGCACCAATCTCCTCAGGACGCTTCGTGAGGTGGCCATGGACACCCTGGGCAATATCAGGGCTTTGTTGCTCGATGTTAACCAAGACCTTGCAGTTGTCAGCATCAAGACCTACATCATCAGAAACAAATCCAATGGTGCGGCAGGTGTCACGGACTATCTTCTCATAGTCTACGTTAGCCTTGGTCGTAATCTCTCCGAAGACCATAACCATGTTGGTCTTGGTGCAGGTCTCACAGGCAACCTTGCTGTCGGGGTCTTGTTCAAGGCAGGCATCGAGTACTGCATCGGAGATCTGGTCACACAGCTTGTCAGGGTGGCCCTCGTTCACAGATTCAGAGGTGAATAGAAAAGTCTCCATTCTCTCAAGCTGTGCAAATTACACAATCAGATCAGGTCTTGTTTCTATTTATAAGCAACTAAAGACAGAATATGAAATATGATAAAAAAAAAAATTGAAATGCTTCGTAGCTTGTGCAAGCAGGAAGCAGCAGCATATAATAAAGCTTGGGAATCTCAGTACAGTGACTTGATGCTTTCTTGAATGATTATATTCCTGAAGGAGTAAATAAAGAGGAAAAGCAACTGTCCGATTCGGTTAAGTGCTTTCGTCAAACAAAAAGAAGTGAAGATTGAATTAGAAGCAAGGATGTCCAATTCGCGTGGAGCAATATCTAGTTCGGATAAAGAAAAAAATGAAAGAAAAGGAAAAAAGAGAATATATTATACAGAATTTGTACGATTCCATGAGACTAGGGAAAGATATCTACTCATGATCTCGTGAATTACGGAAACTGCAAGGCTGTTCACTTCACACAACTCTTATATAAATCTAAGAATATTCAAATGATCAGCAGCTAACTAAACGCAAGCAAATCTTCCAGATTCAGAGGATTTTCCAGCCGTCTTGTGATAAGCTTTGGGGAAAAGAAGATCGATTAGGAGAAAGAGTGTGTAAGTTGTAAAACCCTACAACAAATCGGAACTTCAAATTCTAAGTTACGGAACTGCAGTTGAAGAAACAAGATCCAGATTCGACTGCATTTGTAGGGGATTCAGTTCAAATTCCGAAGTAAAACAACAAATTTGAAAGATTAGTAGTTAAAGAAGCTTTAATTCATGACCTAGCTCTTGCTTCTCAAACAACAATGAGCACTACTTTCAATACAACAATCAAAAGCCAAATTCAGATCAGATTTATCTCGTATCAACTCAGATGCCGACAAGTACAGATCATCTTAGTTACAAACGAACACTCTGTTTATCGTTCATACGAGCACCTTAAACCTCCAAAGCAAGTTCAAGCAAACCTCAGATCATTCATCAAGATTCAGTGAAAAAGAATACCAAATTTAAAATAAATAAAAAAAAAACCTTTTACCAACTCAAATCAGGCAACTAAAACACGAAAATCAACATAATAACTCAGATCTGCTAGCCTTCGCGTCAAAATTACTACCAACAAAATCTCACACCGTAACACCACCAAAACACACAGATCTCAAGCGTTTCGATCAGATCCATCAACAACAAATGAAGAATCAACTAGTATCGTCATGAACAAAGCGAAACAAGACATTCAACCTTAAATCAATAAAGATCTACGAAGAACTAACCTGGAAGAGAATAACCCTAGAGCAAGTGCTGCAGCAGATCTAGATGCTCTCTCTTTTGAAAACCAACCTTTGCTCCTTTCTCGGAACTACTCTGCCTTCCGGCCATATTTATAGACGAACGGAGCTAGAACGCGGGATCTGGTTTACTTCATTTCGTTATAGGATTCAGATCCAACGGCACATGTTTACTTTCACCGCTAAATAACAACCGTTGGATGTTTAGATATTCTACGGCTAGGATCTTTTGGAATCGGTGGGCGAGGACGACTCTCCTTCGACTCTGGTTCATAGATTACCGGGAAAAGCCCATTATTCACCAACCTCAACCAGTTACCGGCTTGATGGCTAAGCTAATCGGCTTCAATGCTTTTAATAGTGGAGGATACATCAGCTTTAAATTGTTTAAAAAAAAATAAAAAAAACAAAAGAAAAAAAAAAGTGTCGGTTTTAGAGGAGAAAGGACTTTAATGCCCATCCACTTATTCACTTGTATTCTAATTAATATAAGGGTGTTTTGGTCTTTTCATTATGCCGACGTTTTGCTTACTCGTACGCGTTCTACTGGGTCCCCCATTGAATATCGTGATCGTGAAAAGAGGTGATGGCAATAAATAAGAGGCTACAAAAGTATATGATAAGATATATTATTAGACAGATAATGGACACGTCGGACATCTTCGTGGGTCCCAAGTAATGTAAAAGATAATATTCGTCATCCAGTAGCAAGAGATGATCAAACGGTCTAAAATACAAGATATTGATTGCAATCAATGATGGAATAATTGGCTCTTCCAATCAAGAGGTGGCCCACCAAATCATAATGGAATAATGAACAAGTTTATGAATAAAAGGGTGTAATTTAAAAGAACTTGAATGTCAAAAATTAATCTTACACTTAACTTTAACCATTTGATACAGTGGGGCCTACATGCGTTTCAGAACCTGGTAGATTTGACTGTTTACTCTCCAAAACTTTCTTGTGGTTGGTAAAGTCTTCAGGTGGAAGCTCGCGTCTTTGTCGAATTCAGTAGAAAGATAAGGTTAAAAAAGTAATTAGTCAATTACTGTTGAGAATGGAGGGAGTTTGGTAACCAACCCATTTGAATTTCAACTCAAACCAAATTTAATTCGGCTCGTAGCCGGTAAGCCGAAAAAGTAAATAACTAATAGCCCAACCTATAGTGTTGCGTCACACCAGGGAACTGTTGGCAATTGGGAATAGTAATTGCAAGTGCGGTTCCAACTTCCCACCAAGGGAAAGCACCAGCCACCAGGTCCAGATGTCTTGGTTGCCAAAAGGTTGGGATAACCGGCACGTGTCGGTGATTTGTGGTTGGTGAAATTGATTTGACGATGGAAAGAGAACCAGACAACTTCCCACTCATTCATACGAGTTGAAATTTTCAGAGAGAGATGGTAGCGCAGGTTGGTTGAAAATTTTCTGCTTTTGAGAGAAGATTTTTTTTGTCTTTTTGAAGTTGGTTGGTGGCTTTATGAAAGCATAAGAAAAATGCAATAAAAAAATAAAAAAATAAATAAAAAAGAAAGAAAATATTTGAAGTCCATGTTCAATGGTGGATTACACGATTTGGCCATGTCTATTGAAATGGCCATTACGTAATATATATATATATATATATATATATATAAAATAAAAAAGACTTCTCATCACCAAAAGAATAAAATAAAATAAAGAAGACAATTACAGAAAGATCTTTATAAGAATCATCAATAAAAGGACGACTCAGGTAGACTACCTTGTGTTTGCACGAAGAACTGCATTATTAGTGGGGCCCAGATCTGTGGCCAATCAGGTGGCGAGTTTTAAAACAATCTTGAACTCGCTTGTTTCGTTAGCATTCCTCGCAAAAGAATTCTGATGCATCTATTCTAAAAGCGTGATATCACCATGTTCATAGGTGCTGTTTGTTTGGTTTGATTACGGCTGCATGTAAAAAGTTCGAACCAAGTCAAAGATATCCTTTTTTTTTTTTTTTTTGGTAGAAGTCAAAGATAGGCTAAGCTCTCGAAAAACTTGTGTTCCAACTTGGCTCATAAATTTACTGGACTCAAATTCATCTCATGTTTAATGGGCTCAAATTAACTGTACTCAGTCCTAAACGGACGCTTAATTCATTAAAGTAAAAACTACACTTTGACCCTTTGAGGTGTCTGAAAATTGTAGTTAGCCTAGGGGTGTAAACGAGTCGAGCTAGCTCGGCTCAGGCTCGAGATCAGTTCACATGAGCCAAGCTTGAGCTCAATATTTAGGCTCACAAACTCAAAAAAAAAAAATAACTCATTATTTTAACTATCTTGAACTGAGCTTAGAACGGCTCGACTCGGCTAAAGCTCGGCTCGTATCATATATATATATATATATATAAATTATATTTATACAAATTAAACTAAGGATTTGAATTACTTATAACACAAAAGCATACCCATCTATAATGCTTTGCCTCAACTGTTGAGCAAGTTAGTCTCTCTTTTATCAAACGAAAAAAAGTCGTTATCATCATTTAATGCTTTGCCTCGACAATCGAGCAAGTTAGTGTCTCTCCTTTATCAAAAACAGTCAGTCTCTCACTCTCTTTCACTCTTTCTTCTCCGTTTTCTCTGCTGTTCAACAACAAAAACTAGAGCTAAACAGCTCCACAAACTGCTAAAACCGTCAACTCTTCAGCTGCTTCTTCTCATCTCATCATCTGCATCTGTAGTGATGACTGTAAATACATCACCCCTCAACTCTTCAACTCCGGTCTCAATCTCCTCCGATGACCACACGGCCAAAGCCGTCCACAAACGATACAAGGGGTCTGTCTATGATGATCATGACCAAGCTTTAATCTAACTAGCTACGATGAGAATTCCAGATTCTTTGTCTCTTCATCAAGCTAAACAAGTTAAATCTTGCTTTCATCTCAGTTACCAAATCCTTTTTTTCTTTTTAATTTTTTCTGCATAGTATGCAAGAGCTAAACTTTTAAGAGCCGAGTTGAGTTTCTCTCGAATTGAACTTTTGCGAGCCGAACCTGAACCCGAAATTTTTTACCGAGCCCGAGCCTTGCCCTGATTTTATGAGCCCGAGCCGAGTTGTGCAAAACTCTGCTCGGCTCGTTTACAGCCCTAAGTTAAACCCTTCATGAGGTTTCTGAAACTACAATGACACCTGTGTCAAGGGCACAAAGTCATTAATTGATATATCCCTTATAAAGAATTAAAAAAAATTTTAGATAAAGTAGATAATCATTAGGTCTAAAATATCCCTCTTAAACTCTTGATGAAGAACGGTTTATAATAAGGGGTACATCCGTAAATTACTCAATGCCAACCCCCTTAGGTCTCCAGCAAAGGGTGTCGTTATAATTTCAAAAACCGTAGGGGGTCTAACTTAAATGGTCAGAAACCTCAAGGGGTTAAAGTAAACATTCCCCTTGATTAAAGGGCTGAATTACTTTTCGTTTTTTTTTTTCTCAGTAAAACCGACAGTTGTATCGGTTGAAGAAGTACAATTCACTCGAACCGTACATAAATGTTTGAGAACTCGTGAGATTGGGCATGACATATTCGCATTAAGAAGCATAACTCACGTGGGCCAAGCATTGAGAAATTTGCCTTTAAGCACGTGACCTGCTCAAATATGAGTTAGCAACAAACAGCCACCTTTAGTTCTGTCAGCCACCAACAAACGCACTAGACATGAAACTGTGAGAGAAAAGGTACATAACGTGTTTCTCATTTTTTTTTTTTCTTTTTAGCTATTTATTTTAGGCTTGCTGAGCCAAAAAGGATATAAGAATGGGTTAAGTAATGCCAAATCCATCTGTCCTGACTCAAAGCTGATATCATGGAAATGGGATCATTGCTCACAATTGAGCATTGTCTACATCAGCTGTTGTTGTAGTTTGTAGCTAAAGCAGGATTATGTGTCCTATAATATTCTTTTTGCCATTAAAGCTGTATAGATTAACCTGCTAAGCTACAAATCTTCACCTCAATACTGCTAGATTCCCCCCTCCACTTATTATGGAATTTTTACGTTTATTCGGCATCTAAACAAATTCGAATTAGGCATCTTGACATCCAGTTTAAGTAAGACTTGTCTCAATATTATCATATTAGCATGAGATTCATCATCATCATAATCATAGAAAATTCGAATTAGGCATCTTGACATCCAGTTTAAGTAAGCCTTGTCTCAATATTATCATATTAGCATGAGATTCATCATCATCATAATCATAGAATCGGTAACAAGAATCCTGTTCCTCCATCCCAACAAGTGCCATGGCTAGTGCTTGTTGAATGGGCAGCACGACCAAGAACGTCTCAATATTCTTCCTCGTTATTTATTCCCTTATTACCAAACTAAATCTCTAAATCTTGATCTTCTGATCCCCAATTAAGTATCTCTTCATGATTTCTTGTCAAAGTGAAATATATAATAAAAAAAAAATTGTAAAAGGTCAATTACTTAAACACCCCTATACCTTGAAAAAAATACCTACACAACCCTAAAGTTTAACTGTTATGATTAGGCTGCGTTTGGCCAGGCTTGTGCTTATGGATAAGCACTCATTGGATAAGTTGCTCAATGAGAGCACTTATCCACA
>JAUPMG010000011.1:10846739-10858414 GCA_031762675.1 Pachysandra terminalis
AGAAGAAGAAGAAGAAGAAGAAAAGAAGCACCCCGATCCCTAGCCTTGATCTCGTCTTGTCTGGTCTTGGAACTTAGATCGCAATAGCCGCCAGCCGCAAACCCGCGATCCCTAGCCATCGCACAGGTTACAGGTAAGTCTCTCTCTCTCAAGTCTCAATCTCTTTCTCTCACTCCCCCAAATCGAACTCTCTTTCCCCCCAAATCGAACTCGCTCTCTTTCTTTCTTTCTGGAGACTTCTCCAATTTTTTTTTTAAAAAACGTGAACCTCTCTAAACTGAGATTTTTTTTATTCTTGGACCGGACGATCCAGTTTGGATCGTTTGGTCTGACTCGCCAATTACACGACGGATCGGCCGATCCGTCGCGAACTCGGTCCGAGTCAATGCAGTTTTAGATTTTTGGGGATCGGCCAGGGATCATGGCTCATCCCTAGCCGATCCCAAGTTGGACCGGCCGATCCTTTACACCATGTATTAGACAACAATTCAAACCCATGACCAATCCTGCATTGTCATAATATTCATCAAAAAAAAAAATCCTGCATTGTCATAATCTGAATATAATAATTCCTATCAGATTTTCTATGTTCTTGAGATCACTAATGAAGCATTTTACTAAAGAAGATATGAGAAGATAAAAAGCTCAATCACCACCAAATAATGGGGTGCAAGAAATGAAACATAAGAAAAAATTCAAGGAAAGACAGATACACCTGCAAGCACCATAAGAAAAAATTCAAGGAAAGACAGATACACTTACAATTCAGCAACCCATATGCTTATTTTGGTAAATCAGACACATACTAACATATTCTCTCCACTCCCATCCAAAATAAAATAAATAAATGAAAATAAAAGTTGAAGAGTCGGAAATATCATTATCTAATTCAGGAACATCAGCATAAGATGTTGAAGGTGTATTCCACCTCTTTAATATCATTAAATACATTTAAAGTCAATGAGGCCCTTTCAGTTTTCAACTATTTCAATCAAAGCATTCAAAGAATCTCCTTGAATAACGATAAAAGATTCGTTAAGACATCTTACACTATAGTTTACCTTGTTAGGAACCTTCAACCCTATAGATGTTCCTAAATCTGATTTATAACTTGCACGAGAATGAAACAACAACAGGAATAATAATTATTGTGGCAATAAAGAGAGACGATACCGTGACCCCCAAAAATAGACATAATGTAGAAATGATTACATTATATTTTTGGTAACCAGAATCACCCAATCCAAACACAGCATAGTGAACTCCTTCTAGCCAATGCTGACTAAGGTTTTTCTGCAGAAGAAACCTCCAAAACACCTACGAACAATGAGATAATTAAACATATTATAAGTATCAACATCTGGGGGTGCTTGAAAACCACAAATATACATGAAAGGAACCCAACCTTCATGGAATCTGGTGTATCTCCTTGGCCTGTAGTTGAAACAACAAAGATAACAGTGTCTTCATACGGCAAACAACTCTGAAACAATAATAATAAGAAAAAAAAAAGATAGCATTCTGATAAGCACTATGCTCAAGCCATTATATAAGAAAATGTTACATATCAAGAATAGTACCAGTAGATTCATATTTAAAGAAAGAACTCTGAATCACATACTGGCAGTTAAATATGTCATTTACAACTAGTTGGCAAAAAAAAAACAAGTGAACAATGATAAATATGATAACCAACAAGGGATAAAAAGCAGAAGAGACGAGTCAGATTAATGTGTAAGTCGGGAAGTAAGAGAATCAATCTATAGTAGACATCGCCAAGATCTTGACATGCAAGCAGACAACCTTTAGGATACAAGTGGTTTCCTATGGTCCACTTAAATATCTTCTGCTAGCAGAGGATACTGTAGTTGGAAGCTCTGTTGTTAAACTCTTATGATTCATTGTATGAATCTTATGATTCGATTCGATTTGACCCTAGATCGATTCAAATCAATGAAGAAATAGGTTTATGTTTGAATCTTACGATCTATACATTGAATCTTACAACTTACGATTTAATCGTACGATTCCTACAATTCAACACTGCAACACCAAAGAAAAATGACCTCATCTCTTTTATTGAACAATTTTCCTTTTTCTCGTTTGATCCTTGTTTATGTAGAACATAATACTCTAAAACACTTAAATATACATAAACAATTATTGATTATGTGTTTTAAACAATAAAAAATGCTTTTCCTAAGAGAAATCCCAAAACCTAAACCTCAAACCCTACTTCTACTAAAATTATTATGAATCATATGATTTACAATTCAAAATTATGATTCGATTCTAACTGGCCCCTAACGATTTTCGATTTGATTCACGATTTGAGAACCTTGGTTGGAAGCAATTCTAGACAACACGTTTCACTCATAGAAATCACAAAACTAAAGTTCACATGAAGCCCTCTTTGATCGATAATCCATATATAGCTGGTTCTCCACCAGGAAGCCTAAACAAATCCATTAGCATAAATTGTATTGATTATCTTGACCATAATATTTGTAGAAATAGCTAGCGAAAAAAAAAAAAAATGAATTCAACTTTCATGAACAATATACCGCAAAGAAAGTGGCAATTCAAACTAAACCGACATCTAAAAAAGTGTTCAAAAATAAATCTAAAAAAACTACTAGTAGATATAACAATAGCGATATTACCAGAAAAGTCAATAGAAATGAAACAATAAGGATTAAAATACGCTTCCGCTATAAACGACTTACAGCATCAAGATCCTCCACGGAAAGGACTACAGCATGACAACCCCGACGTTCAGCTTCACGACCGACACGTTCTGCAGCATCTAAAGCATTTCCAGTCTGTGATGCATATAGTATCATTAGCCTGGATTTGTCTCCCATACCTGAAGTGAATACAATCAGTCAGTGTAGACCCTTTTTGTCTCAATAGCTTTCTTATTGGTAATGTCTAGAATCAAACACAAAGTAATCTTAGGAACTAAGGCTGCATTCAACATAATTCATGCAATTAAATGCTTATGAGCAAACATTTGATCTTGTAAGCCAAAAATCAAGTACGGAGACAAATTCCAGAAAGCAACTTACAGAATTTTGAACTAACAAATTGCAACTACATAGATAAATAGCTCGAAATTACAATGTTGAACTCCTCAAAATCTGTGATAAAGAAACCTAACCTAGCAATTTAACAAGCAGCTTGCGTGCAAGAAAGCGAACAAATCTAACTATGACAGATAGATAATTGACTTGCCTAATCAACCAACTAGATTTCATCAACAGTTCAATCGATGTAACCCTATATGACAAAATAATCTTTGAACGATTCACCAAAGAAAGAACGAAGTTGAATCCCAAACCACAAGCTCTTGATAAATATAGGAAAAGTGAAAACAGTCGCGCGATTATCTCATTGGAAGACATTTTCAGGAGGCATGCTTCCTCCATAAGAACGAGAAGGAGACTTTGTGAGAGATTTTGGAGGATTTTTTGGAACGAATTGAACTTTGCTTCAGAGTTCTTAACGATTACAGAATCAGATTAGCTTCAGAGTTCTAAATGATTAAAATCCAAGCTGATTTAAAAGATGTGAGAGAACTCTCCTGAAGCCTGAAAGATCGAACCAAACGATTACAACTTGCTTCGAGTATTGCTGCTCCAATGGTTTGAACTCTGAAGATCTGCACAAACGTTGTGAGAGAAAGCCAAAGTTCGTGGGTTTATGAGAAAAAAAGGCCGACCTAATATATTTACAAGTTTACCATCATACTATTTTTTTTTTTTTTTTTTTAATTATTTAGACCATTTCCAAACCTTTTCTTATAATTTTTCTTATTTTGAACATAAGTTTAAGTAAAAAGTAATATTTGTAAGAGCTCTCTCGTCATTTCCTTCTATTTTGTTTTTTAAAATCTTTTAAAAAATCTTAATTATATCTTAAAAATCTCTTTTATTTAATTATTTCCTTCAAACCCACGACGTAGATTTCATAAAATAAAGAAGTAGAGGAGAAACCATGATGATCCACCTCAAGCAACAATGGTGATTCGCTAACAACAGAACCATTGACAATAACTCAGAAACTATCACAGAAAGGAGAATTACAAAATTAGTGGAAGCAACTATGGTGATCCACTCGCAACAAAAACTTTAACACCAACTTAGAAACCACCACAGATAGGAGAATTACAATATAAGTGAAAGAGCTTTTGGCATGTAAAAGTATTTATAGCTTTTATTATATGATTGTGTTACAGAAAAGAGAAAAACTAGATGAGTGGAAGACCTTCTAGCGTGCAATGGCATTTATTGCTTTTATTTTATGACCGTTGGCTCTCAGAAATAACCGATGGATTTCGGGAGAGATATGGAGAGCTCTAAACATTCAACTTGATTTAGAAAAAAATTTAAAAATTCTCCAAATTTGGAGAGAATTAAAAAAGAGTTTTTACTTCTTTTTTTTCCCGGAAAAATTTTAGGAGAGGATTGGAGTTACCCTTAGTAATATTTGTATAATTATCATTTTTATTATTTATTTAAGATAAGGCCGCATTTAAAATTGCTTAAATTAAATGCTTATTTTTACTTATTAAAATACTTTTTTTTAAGTCAATACTGTTTATACTGATTGGATTAAAGAGAAGCTTCAAGCTTTATAAAAGATTTGCTCAGCCCAGTTCGGATGTTTGAACCAATTTGGGCCTAGTCCACCAGCAGAGCAAGATGATTGAATTGGGTGGTTCTTCTGGCACACTGGTTGCTGTTGCCGTTAGCTAGTTAATTTTATATAAAAAATGCAATATTAAGGCTGCGTTTGACCCGGCTTCTATAAGTACTTATTGCAACTAATAGCTTCTATAAGCACTTTTTAAAATTAAATATGTATTTGATAGCACTTATGGATAAGTAAGCACCCATAAACACTAGAGGAAGGCTACCCATAAGAAGCTGCTGAGGGCAGCTTCTCCCAAGCTCTCTTGCTCTTGCGTTAAGCCATTTTACAATTTTAGTAATATTTTTAAAATACTTATTTTACCCCTAAACTTTCACTTAAATAAATGTTATTTTTAAACTTTAATAAACTTTTTATAATACCTATTTTACCCTTAAACTTTGATAAGCACTTAAATAAATGTATTTATCAAACACTATTCTCTTCAAATAAGTAGTTTATTGTTGCAGTGAATTAGTATTCCCATTGAGCAACTTATCCAGTGAGTGCTTATCCATGACAAACGCAATGCCTAAAGGTCAGATCAGATATCAAATGCGTTCTTTCATATCGATCTTCAGTTATCAAGCTATGGTCCATTTGCATAGCTGAAGGGAAGTAAGATCCAACCTTCCATTTTTCCATGTTCTGTTTCTTTGTGCAGGTCATTCGAACCGGGAAAGGGCACCACAAGAAGAAACTTAAACAACCTCTCAAGTTTCCCTCCTCTCAAAAAAATTTAAAAATAACAAAGGACAAGAAGAATAACCTGAAGCCATTAAACCTTCCCAAAAAAAAAAAAAAAACCTGAAGCCATTAAGACTCGTCGTCTCAATATTCATATATATACCAAAAAAAAAAAAGGGTTCAATATTAAATAAATTGCGCAGAAAAGATGTGGGTCAAATCCTGCCGATGATATTCTAATGGTGTGGAACCAGACATGATGTAAAAAATGTGGGTTCAAGTATGAATGCAGTCACTTTGTGCAAAAATGCCAAAGACATATTGCCAGTCCACCCCTTCCAGAACCTTGCTTCAGTGGGATCTACATCAAGTTATGATACATCCATTCTGTATATGTACCCTGTCCAAACAAAAATGATTATATAGCAGTAGTCATATGATATTCCAGTTTTTGCATTAGATATTTCATAGGGATAATCCTTGAGAACATGGGACTCATAACATATCCTCATGATTTACTCATTAAATACCTCACAGAGAACAATTAATTAAAATAACCAATGGATAAACAGCATCATACCATGTTATCTCCATTGGAATTGTATGTACGAACCAGGTTTCATTCTCTACTTCCCGAGTCACCAAATGCAGAGAACTCAACCATTTGCATGCCCCTTCCAGCTACTGCAATCTGATATTGGTTCCTGGTATTTGAGATTAAACAAGATCCGAAAACATTATCAATACTCTCATAATATCGGTAAAGTTGAAATTGTTTATTACTATGAATTGCATCGGATAAAAGTTTGAAAAGAAAATGCCCCAGATCACCTGCCAAAGGCTCTTGCATCCAAAGTTTCGGGCTCAGGTACACTAATGATTAAATGGGAATGCTCAGCAAGTCTGCCATTTTCCTCAAGATGCCAACATCTGACTCGCTGATCAAGACCAGCAGAGAATGCCCATGTCCCATCTGTCCAAATGCCTTCACAAAAAGTAAGCAGATATTAATCCAACATCATTCACAAATCTTGTTTCATGAATTCCTCCAGGTGAAATTTTTCCACACTGAAACATTCATTATTCTTGACTCGTAATTGGGTATATCTTTAAAACTCAAACGACAAAACTACATTAAAATTAATTTATAAACATAAATTATTCGACTCTCATTTCATTATTATTGAAAGGCTTCAAAAATGGAGAAGATATCCGTGATACTGTATTATCTACAACCTGTTTGTGAAGGCATTGAGCCTCATCCAAAACAAGGTTTTAAATTTCGATATCGCTAGACATTTTGCCAGATTTTACTGGCAATATTTCGCTATATTTCGCCGAAATTTCAACAAAATGGGGGAAAGGGGGGAATTCGCTATTCCCCCTACATTTTGTCTCGTTGGGGGCATTTTGGCAAAATTTCGGCATGCCGGCGAAATTTAAAACCTTAATCCAAAAATCATATGGGAGAAGGGAATAAAAGACAAAAGTAAACTTATATATGTTGATATATAAAAACAGGCTACTAAGGATATAATTGTGCAAGTATAAAAAACTCTAAAGAAGTCGTGTGAAAGCAATTTTTCTATCTTCAGAATAAGGTGACTTGACATCATAGTGCAAAAACTAGTTATGAAATAACTTGAACAACAGTAATATCATACCTTTAACCGCAGAGCTGTGAGCGGAGGCAATCCTGTCGTGATACAGAATTCTAATCCTATAATTTTTGTTCACGCTATAAGTAAAATGACTTATATTGTCGACTTCTGTGGTGGTGATGTGGTTTATGATATCAGAAGGTTTACTCTGCTCAGAATCTTGGTTTGTCGGTGCCAAATCAATGGTAAAACAATTGACAGATTGATCATCTCCACCACTTAAAACGTAGCAGAGAGATCTAGACTCAGAATTCCTCTCATCTCGATTGTCTGAAACATGAAGACAATTAACACCAGATTGATGAACACATCTCAGAACATGTAGAGGTGATACTTCACTATATTCAGATAACGAATCATGTGTGTGCACGTCTGACTGATGGGAGCTAGGAACATCTAAAGCTAGAGAACAAGCCGTTGCACTCTGTTCAGTGTCACTTCTTAATTCTGATAAAGTTCCACTTGCCACATCACTATCCATGCGGCTGTTAGTACCCTTAGTATCTGTTGAATCCGTTTTAGAGGACCAGTTATTTAATGATCTCCACCATCTCCCACCCTGGCTTCCTCTTCCTGTTCGGGGCCGTTTCTGTAAGTCAATAGAATTTCCTGGTTGGAATGTTGAGACAAGCCGCATAAAACCTTCAACACTTTCAGTAAGATCCCAGAATGTAATGTTTCCATCAGTAGAGCCACTAATAACAATATATACATTTCCAATCTGGATGTTATCTGTAAATAAAGTTTACACAGAAGAAACCATTTCAGCAATAGACAAAAGGAATTGAGATTTGAGATAGTGAAGACTAGGATACTACTGTAAAAGTTTTATCAAACAAGAAATAGATCTCCAACCCGTAATTTTGATTCATTCTTACAACTTTAAATAATATTGAAGATGCAGAAGGAAAAACTCTAAACTGCGACAAAGAAAACATTCTGGATCTGAAGAAGGAAGTCATCAATAACTCCTGTGATCCCTTTTAAATACCCATTTTAATTGGTTTTTACTAAAAAAAAACTAGAAAGATATGTACTTATCTTTAATTTGAATTTGCTTTTGGCAGTAACATAGGTAGACCTATATAATGTTACATGAGCCTATAAAGAAATGGAAAGATATTTTGAGCACCATATGTATTACTCAATACACTTTACACTAAGAAGCTGCTGCATGGTTCATGCATATGCAAGACATTATTCAATACCAAACATTAGAGTTTTATCACCTTCTGTTACTCTTAACATTAAAAATTACAGCTTAAGTCCCTAGGATAGCCAGCCAATATCCTATTACATATTTTTCTCTTTCAATCTTCACTAATATTCACGGCAATTTAGATGATTAATATCATTGCATCATATCACTGAGACCCATTTTGATATCCCTTATATATTTAACTGGGCCATAGTATTTTTTAAAAGAAAGAGATTGGTTATACTAGGATTGTCACTTATTTTTAGAACCCAAATTACACAAAGCTAACCTCTAGGAGTACAAGTGGGAATGACAACATGCTGTAGTGCCAGCACTGGTGATGATAGAGGTACCAATACAGCAACATCAAACCTGAAACGGGAAAGGTAGGAGATGATAAATGAGAACTGTTAAAAACACAATTTGTGGCCAAGGTTAAATTAAAGTAGATAACGGCTGCATACGTATACATACCAAAGCTGATAGGGTAAAAGAAGAGCTCGCAGTGTAAGAGTGGCATCAGAACAGGCAACTACAACAAAGCAGACTGTTGACCTAACTTGGCTACACAGTAAAAACAAGTTACTTGATTTGAATCTTGAGAATACACACTGAGAAGGAAGAAAAAGAATCTTTTTCATCATCAGTAACTTGAAAGATTGTGTTGTCACATCTCACCTACAGTTAGCACCTTTGACAAGAAAGGCAGTAACAGACAGGTATCTCCAGTCATTATCATAATTTTCCACATGACTAGATTTGGGTCCCATCCAACTGTTTCTGGTGAAGGGAGATCTAGATTTTACATTAGTTTTCATATTAGAAGCATTTTCTCCCTGTCCAATTGTTTCCGTAATGTTTTCTTTTCTTTTCTGAGTACTGGAGAATTTTGATGGCATGTCACTGGTAAGCCACTGGACTGACATTGACGACAATAATCTTGATGAAGGATCAGAGTTCCTTCCAGCTTTGTTAAGTTGCTTATCAGTTAGTGCTTCTTCCCTTTCGTCTGCCCTGTTTTGAAGAAGCCAACAAGTTAAGACCCTCTTTGCACCAACAGAAATGAGTAAGGGATGGTTCTCTCTTTTATCTGAGACAGCATTGCATCTATTTCTCCCATTAGAAAAGAAAGCCTGACTCACTGCAGTGGTGTGTATCTTTGACACGAAACATAGTGATCTCACGGCTGATCCACCAACATGCTCCCCAAGCAACTTTGATCCGACCCAATTCTCAGTATGAGCATAACTGCATCAAGTACTGAAATCTTAGCATTCCAAAGAGAATAATGAAGGAAAGCACTGCAATGGTCTAACAATCCATGGTGATACAGATACAATAAACAAAGGTCCCCCATCACAAGCTTGTGTCAAGTGATTTGAGTGAAAACAAGTTAAACTATATGGTAAAAACCATTAGTCTGCATTGTTTTAATTATTTGCATTTTTCACACATTGCAATTTCTGTTTATACCTTGTAAATCTCACTGTTCCATCTTCACATCCTGTCGCAATCCAGCATAATCTAGTAAAGAGATTTGCATTTACATTTGCATCAACTTGTGCAGAGATGAAACACAAGGAATGGATCTCTCTCCCATGAAATTGCATATGCAGAACCCGGGAGAATAGCTTCCTCTCACTGGTTGGTACCCACAGCCTATGGATATGAATGGTTTGGTCCTGGAAATGATGTAAATTACGAAGAAAGATAATGTCATGCATGCTATGAGAGCAACTGTGACATAAATTGCAAGTTTCAATAAGCAAGATCATACATGATTATGGCTCAAAATCTTAGAACTCTCAACATAGCTAACAGACCCGTTTGTGTAGTTAAGGAAGAAACTCTGCTCACTGCCTACTTTGTACTAGTGGTGAATGCATTTTCAGGTTGATAGATATGTGCACCATATGCATTAAATAAAATGGGTGTATACTATATATAGTGAGTCTCAGCTTATAATGTTGAGTCTTTGAGAGAACTTAACAAGGTAAGTAAAGAAAAAGAAAACTCAATGATGGTCCCACTTAAGTTTGAAAAATGGAATTCCTCCAAACGAAAAACAATAACTAGCATTAGATCCAGTCTTTGAACATTTAGCAACATGATATATATAAAACAAAACTAAATACATGCTCAGCAACTATCAATGACAATCTATAATGTGTCATCCCTATGTTTGGCAGCACAAATCCTATTCCATCATTCAAGCCTATCAAATGACTTCAATTAAATTATAAGCTTTCAGATCTTTCCTTACTAACTTCATTCATATCCATTTAGGCCTTTCCCCTTGCCTTTTTAGTTCCTTCCACTTGCATCTATTCACACTTTCTCAAGGCACAGCCATTGGTATGCTTTTAACATGTCCTATCCATCTCAATAGATTCTCCTTAGTTTTATCCTCTACAGAAGTTATCTTAGACTATTTCACATGTCTTCATTTATAATCCTATCTTCTCTAAATCTCTCCATTCATCTATCTGAAGTTCTCAACATCTTCATCTTGAAATATACTCCACCTTCTTTCTCCTTTATCTCAGCAGGTCTCCACTTTAATAAAACTAAGTTAAGTGAATTCAGAAACTAATCTATTTTTGTTTCTTTTTTGATAAGTTATCTATTTTTGTTTGGAATCAGAAAAGAGAGGAAAGTCAGGGCCATCACCAGTCAGCAAAATGGAGGATACAAGGGAAGAGGCAAGCTGATTCATTAGAATATCTAGCACAAAGCAATGCTAGCAGAATGAGGTGCTTCTTGATTACCTTCACAATAAATATTACAAGCAATGCAGAAGAAAGCTTTATTTTAAAGCACAAAGCAATGCTAGCAGAATGAGGTGCTTCTTGATTAACTTCACAATATATGTTACAAGCAATGCAGAAGAAAGCTTTATTTTAACTGAAAGCTGGATACCAGAAGAATCACCCAAACATCCTAAACATTTAATGCACTTTTTAGTGGTTACATTGGACAAGTTTACTCATCTATTCATAAATTGGGATGCAGATCCAGCAAACTTACAAGCCAATTATGAGCCCCAGTTTGAGATTACAGGCCATAGTCTCCTTTTTAGTGGTATTCCTACTTGAAGATTAGTATCATATCATTGTCATTTTCTTTATGACTTCTGATCCGGAACTTCTCATGAATGGTCCCTGTACATTCCACTCACTACTTATATATATATAATATATCTTCATTATTCATACTGATCAAAAAATATATATACCTTTCATTAGTCATCAAAAAAAAAAAAAATTACAGGCCAGAAATTGACCTGAATGGATGATTCCAACGTAATGATTGTTCAGATCATATCCTCCATCTACAAGTTTTACTACCATCTGATTTTGCCGGAGTTCTAGGGAATAAATTAGGAAATTACAATTTCAGTTTTTTAGTAGTTTCAGTTTCCTGTTTTCTAGCCTAGT
>JAUPMG010000011.1:10858514-10877695 GCA_031762675.1 Pachysandra terminalis
CAATCACACACGAAATCATAGAGGAAACATCCTGAAATATCCTCAGATTGCGCTCTCTCCAAATGTGCCAAAGCACAGCCTAAAAAATAAACGATACGAAATATGTCCCCTCTCGGCAAGACCTGGAAAACTCCACTGATCCAACATCTAACAAATACCTCCCGGTAACACCCACGATCTCCCGATAATCCTCAAAAAGAATCTTCAAATCTCACAAGCCACTGGGCAGTGTAAAAACAAGTGGTCAATAGACTCCTCGCATCTGGAAAGGAAACACATCTGTGGAGAAAGGGCAATGAACCTCCTCCTTCTTTCGAGCATGTTCGCGGTGTTAATATGGTATAGCATTGCAGACCAAACAAACGCCCTAACTCTAAGGGGGATAGGAGGAGACTAAACAGAGTGGGCAGCAAAAGAGATAGGGGGCCCAACTCTGTTAGCCCTAAACTGATTGAAGAAGGAACAACACGAAAAAATGTCACTAGGCTCAAGACACCAAATCCTTCTATCCGACCAATCCTGACACAAAAAGACGCGCCCAACCAAATCAAACAAAGTAGCCATCTCCCCCATCTCAACATCCCTAATATTCCTACAAAGAGGGAGATTCCAAATAAGACTCGACTCGGACCGAGAAAGGACCTCACACACTAAGGAACTCTTAGACTAGACCAGACTAAAGATCCCAGGGGAGCGAAGAAGCAAAGGGTCATCACCAATCCATATATCATACCAGAACAAAATCGACGTCCCACTCGCCATCAAAAACCGAACCTTAGAAAAAACAAAAGAGAGAAGCAAGAGACATAATAGCTTTCCAGGGACTAGCCGCAAAAACCCTAGCATGAAGATTAACATCCCTACCATTTGCATGAATCTCATACTTACTAACAATCACCTTACACCACAGATTTTCGGGCTCCTTGTTGAACCGCTAAAGCCATTTAGCCAAAAGAGCTGCATTTCAGTCCATAGTATTACCCAAATTCAACCCGCCATTGTCCTTGTCTTTGCAAACTATTTCCCATTTAACCAGATGGTCCCTAAGCTGACCATTGCCCTCCCACAAGAAGGATCGTTGTAGCTTCTCGATAAAAGAGGCCACCACACGAGGCACCCTAAAGATCGACATATAATACACTGGGAAATTGACCATAGCCACTTGAATAAGGGTGATTCTACCCCCCAAGGACAGATAATTCGTTTTCCAAGCAGATAAATGCTTCTCAATACGCTCCAAAACTAGGTTCAAGAAGGTCAGAGCTTTGGGATTGCCCCCAGAGGCATTCCCAAATAAGACAAAGGCCATTGACCCTCCTTACAAGGAAAGGACTCGACACACTCCTCAACAACATCATCACTAACATGAATGCCAATCATCGTTATTTTTTCCATATTCACCTTCATCCCTGACACCACCTCAAAGACTCTAAGGATATTCTTCATCCACCTAACCTGCTCTACCTCCGGCTCAAGAAATATGATCGTATCATCCGCAAATTGAAGGTGGGAAATTGCAACCTCATCTCTACCTACCCGAAACCCTCTAATCATCCCCCTTTACTCCACCTTCCCCATGAACCACCACATCCCCCATGAACCAACTGAAAACCTCCCCCACTAAAGTAAAAAAGAAAAGGGGATAATGGATCACCCTGCCTAATACCTCTAGATGAAGGGATAAGCCATGAACAGACCCGTTAACCAAAAAGGAGAAGCACACGTTTTTAAGACAACTAGCTATCCATCTCCTCCATCGAGCCCCAAAACCTTTCCACTCCATAATCTGATCCAAAAAATCCCATTCCACGCGATCATAAGCTTTTTCCAAATCTAACTTGATAACCAGCCCCGGCTTCCTCAGCCTCGATCTCTCCTCCACACACTCATTAGCCACCAAGATGCTATCGACAATTTGCCTTCCTTTAATAAATGCACTTTGATGATGAGAAACCAGGGGGTCCAACACCACTCTAAGCCTGACAGATAAGACTTTGGCAATGATTTTATACAAACTGGTAGTCAGACTAATGGGCCTAAAGTCCTTGATCTTCACTGCCCCAATCTTTTTAGGAATAACAATAATAGATTTGTTAAGACATCTTACACTAGAGTTTACATTGTTAGGAAACTTCAACCCTATAGATGTTCCTAAATCTGATTTATAACTTGCACGAGAATGAAACAACAACATGACAAATAATTATTGTGGCAATAAAGAGAGACGATACCGTGACCCCCAAAAATAGACATAATGTAGAAATGATTACATTATATTTTTGGTAACCAGAATCACCCAATCCAAACACAGCATAGTGAACTCCTTCTAGCCAATGCTGACTAAGGTTTTTCTGCAGAAGAAACCTCCAAAACACCTACAAACAATGAGATAAATAAACATATTATAAGTATCAACATCTAGGGGTGCTTGAAAAACACAAATATACATGAAAGAAACCCAACCTTCATGGAATCTGGTGTATCTCCTTGGCCCGTAGTTGAAACAACAAAGATAACAGTGTCCTCATACGGCAAACAACTCTGAAATAATAATAATAAGAAAAGAAAAAGATAGCATTCTGATAAGCACTATAATGAATCCATTATATAAGAAAATGTTACATATCAACAATAGTACCAGTAGATTCATATTTAAAGCAAGAATCCCGAAACAAATACGGGCAGTCAAATAGGTCAATTACAACTAGTTGGCAAAAAAAAAAAGTGAAAAATGATAAATATGGTTACCAACAAGGGAAAAAAACCAGAGGAGAAGAATCAGATTAATGTGGAAAGTGGGAAGTAAGAGAATCCATGTATGATAGATATCGTCAAGATCTTGACATGCAATCAGACAACCTTTAGGATACAAGTGATTTCCTATGGTCCACTTAAATCTTTTCTCCTAGAAGAGGATACGGTAGTTGGAAGAAATTCTAGACAACATGTTTCACTCATAAAAATCACAAAAACTAAAGTTCACATGAATCCCTCTCTGATCGATACGGTAAGCAAGTATTCATCAAACATTGTTAGCTGGTTCTCCACTAGAAGTGAAGCCTAAACAAATCCATTAGCATAAATTGTATTGATTAGCTTGACCATAATTTTTGTAGAAATGCCCAAAGAAGAAGAAAAAGAAAAAAAAAAAAAAAGGACTTCAACTTTCATGAACAATATACCGCAAAGAAATTGGCAATTCAAACTATTCCCATCATATTATGTATTACAGTTTCTACACTGACATCTAAAAAAATGTTTAAAAATAAATCTAAAAACAAAAACTACAAGTAGTTCTAAACATAGCGATATTGCAAGACAAGTCAATAAAAAATGAAACAATAAGGATTAAAATATGAAATGCTTCCTCTATAAAACGACATACAGCATCAAGATCCTCCACTGAAAGAACTACAGCATGACAACCCCGACGTTCAGCTTCACGACCAACACGTTCTGCAGCATCTAAAGCGTTTCCAGTCTGTGATGCATATAGTATCTTTAGCCTGGGTTTGTCTCCCATACCTGAAGTGAATACAAACAGTCAGTGTAGAACCTTTTTGTCTGGAATCAAACACAGTAATCTGAGGAACTAAGGCTGCATTCGACATAACTCATGCCATTGGATGAGCACTTCAAGATAGGTTATTCCATGAAAGTATTTATACAACATTGGCATAAGCTGCTTAGCCACCAAAATCGAAGCTTATTAGTAAGCTTATGCAATTAAGTGCTTATGAGCATATATTCGATTTTGCAAGCCAAAGATCAAGTACGGACAAAAATTCCAGAAAGAAACTTACAGGAATTTTGAACGAACATATTGCAATTATATAGATAAATAGATCGAAATTATAATTATGAACTCCTCAAAATATGTGATAAATAAACCAAACCTAGAAATCTAACAGGCAGCTTGCGTGCAAGAAAGTAAGCAAATCTAACTATCAGAGATAGATAATTGACTTGCCTAATCTACCAATTAGATTTCATAAACAGCTCAATCGATGCAACCCTATAATACTAAATAATCTATGGACGATTCGCCAAAGAAGGAACGAAGTTGAATCCTAAAGCACAAGCTAGAGTCGCGTGATTATCTCATTCCAAGACAGTGTCAGGAGGAATTCTTCCTCCATAAGGAGAAAGAAACTTTGTGAGAGATTTTGGAACGAATTGAACTTTGCTTCAGAGTTCTTAACGATTAAAATCCAAAGCTGATTTAAAAGATGTGAGAGAACTTAACTGAAGCCTAAAAGATCGAACCAAACGATTACAACTTGCTTCGAGGATTGCTGCTCCAATGGTCGAAGATCTCCACAAACGTACGTTGTAAGAGAAATCCAAAATTCATGTGTTTATGAGAAAGAAAGGTCGACCTAATATATTTACAAGTTTGCCATCATCTTTTTTCTTGTAAGAAATAGCCTGTGAGAGAAAATTTTCAAAGATCGCACGTCTTCATCCGATCTACCGAAAAAAAAAATTATAACATTGTGATACGTGCCTACCGTTGTTCCAAAAGGTAGAGGACCTATGAAAACTTGATTGATTAAGCACTTAATATATAAGATCGTAACACGTTCTTTATCCAATCTACTAATTTGAAGTATTGGGAGATCTAAAGGAAAGCCTTAACCCTAAAACTCCTGCAAACGAGTGTGGCGCATTGAATCGACCAATCCCTTCTTCCTTTCTCTATGTCTCTCTCCATTAGCTTTTTTTATGGTAATGATTAGGTATCTCTTTGTACAAGTTATCTGCAACGGCAACGTTTGTACCTTAGGGAAACCAAGGAAGAGAGTCTAGTCCAAGTCGAAGCGATGCCTTTTGATTTCATTATCTCAATTTTCCTTCAGAAAAAACCGACATTATTAAAACGCTTCGATCTTTCCAACTATACTGTAAGTTGTGTTGTATATATTTAAGCTGAGATTGAGACATGTACTCAATATTACAAACAAAAGCAGTCTTCTAATGCAGGTGCAGTATATAGACCGGGATTCTATGTGCTGGGATTCCGTGTGCTCGACGTGTGTTGTAGAGACAAAATTGGGATTGAGACCTACACACGCGAGAAAAAATACTATTTTGCCCTCCAAGTTTGTCTCTACAACACACGGCGAGCACACAAGCAGAATTACATCAAATAAATGATATTATGAAGTAATTTAATGAGAAAATGCATGTCGTTGATGGAAAAATTACTAGATTCTGACAAAAACTAACAAGAAAGACGCAACCAAGTAGAGAACTCTTTTCCATTCTAAAAATATTATAATCCAATGTACATTAGATGGTAATAGATGCATCTGACTGATGTTGTTACATAGAAAATGGAAACAACTGAAATCTAAACGGTTAATCCTCATCCTGAAATTAATTTACAGTGCATACTCCAATCCGTTCTTTCTTGTAAATCACAGATACAAACCTTGCAACACCGAAAAATGGTTGAAAATCATACTTCGCTTCGCTCTTCCGAGCTTTCTATAGAGGATGTTGGTTCCTTTTTGTGCATGCCCGACAATGGCGTGCGTCGTTGTAGTTTCTTATCGGAAAAGAGAGACAATGTGTTTGATTATAAGGGTATAATTGATATTTTATTAAGTATTGTTACTTTATACGTTAAATGGGTTACGGTGAAACATATACAAGGAGTTAAGGGGGGGTTTATGTAGTTCAAGCAAAAGTGAAGGGAGGTAATTGTAAATTATTCTTTTTTTTATCATTTAGTAATATTTGTATAATTATTTTTTTTATTGTTTATTTAAGATAAGTAAGGCGGCATTTAGAATTGCTTAAATTAAATGCTTATTTTTATTTATTAAAATATTTTTTTTAAGTCAATATATTGATTGGATCAAGAGAGGCTTGAAGCTTGATAAAAGATATGCTCAGCCCGGTTCGGATGTTTGAACCAATTGGGGCCTGGTCCACCAGCAGAGCACTGGTTGCTGTTGCTGTTAGCTTGTTAATTTTAAATAAAGGTCAGATCAGATATCAAACGGGTTCTTTCGTATCGAGCTTGAGCAATCAAGCTCTGGTCCATTTGCGTAGCTGAAGGTTAATGGAAGTAAGAGCCCCACCAAGAAGAAACTTAAAACAATCCTCTCAAGTTTCCTCCTCACCCCCCCAAAAAAAAAAAAAAAAATGAAAATAACAAAGAAAAATAACCTAAAGCCATTAGGACTCATTGTCTAAATATTCATATACATATATATACCCAAAAAAAAAAGGTTCATTATTAAATAAATTGCTCAGAAAAGATGCCAATCAAATCATGATCTCGTTATAGTGTGGGCCCAGACATGGTGTGAAAATGCGGGTTCAAGTATGAGTACAGCCACTTTGTGCAAAAATACCAAAGACATGTTGCCAATCCACCCCTCCCAGAACCCTGCTTCAATGGGACCTACACCAAGTTTTGGTACATCCATTCTGTATATGTACCCTGTCCAAACAAAAATGATTATATAGCAGTAGTCATATGATATTTCAGTTTTTGTATTAGATATTTCATAGGGATAATCCTTGAGAACATGAGATTCATAACATATCCTTGTGATTTATCCATTAAATAACCTTGATTTCCTCACAAAGAACAATTAATTAAAATAACTAATGCATAAACAGCACCATTAGAATTGTATGTATGAACCAATGCAAAAAGTCACGAGATTTCATTTCATTCTCTACTTCCCGAGTCACCAAATGCAGAGAACTCAACGATTTGCATGCCCCTTCCAGCTACTGCAATCTGATATTGGTTCCTGGTAGTTGAGATTAAACAAGATCCAGAAACATTATCAATATTGTCATAATATTGGTAAAGTTTAAATTGTTTATTACTATGAATTGCATCGGATAAAAGTTCAAAAGCAAATGCCCCAGATCACCTGCCAAAGGCTCTTGCATCCAAAGTTTCGGGATCTGGCACACTAATGACTAAATGGGAATGCTCAGCAAGTCTTACCATTTTCCTCAAGATGCCAACATCTGACTCGCTGATCAAGACCAGTAGAGAATGCCCATGTCCCATCTGTCCAAATGCCTTCACAGAGAGTAAGCAGATATTAATCCAACATCATTCACAAATATTGCTTCATGAATTTGACTCATCAATGGGTATATCTTTAAAACTCCAACGACAAAACTATGCTAAAATTAATTTATAAACATAAATTATTTGACTCTCATTTCGTTATTATTGAAAGACTTCGAAAATGGTGAATATATTTGTGATATTGTATAATCATCCACAACCTGTTTAAAAGTATTAAACCTCATCCAAAAATCATATGGGAGAAGGGGATAAAAGACGAAAGTAAGCTTATATATGTTAACCCACACGGGTTAGCTCAACTGGCAGGCTCTCCAGCTCAGGAACTGGAGGTCCCGACGTCGAATCTCCGGGTTTACCTGATATATGGTCCTTGTGGGTGGGATCATGTATCCGGGGTTTACCATGTCCCTACTAAGTGGGGTTGGGGGTTCCACGTCACCAAAAAAATAAATAAATATAAATAAAAAACAAGCGGTCATTATATAATTGTGGAAGTAAAAGAACATTAAAGAAATCATGCACAAGCAATTTTGCTATATTCAGAATAAGGTGACTAGACAACATAGTACAAAAGTGGTTGTGAGATAACTTGAGCAACAGTAATATCATACCCTTAACTGCAGAGCTGTGAGCGGAGGCAATCCTGTCGTGATACAGGATTCTGATCCTACGATTCTTGTTCACACTATAAATGCAATGACTCATATTGTCAACTTCTGTGATGGTGATGTGGTTTATTCTGCTCAGAACCTTGGTTTGACAGTGCCAAATCAAAGGTAAAACAATTGACAGATTGATCATCTCCACCACTTAAAACATGGCAGAGAGATCTAGACTCAGAATTCCTCCCATCCCGATTGTCTGAAACATGAAGAAAATTAACACCAGATTGATGAACGCAGCGCAGAACATGCAGAGGTGATAATACTTCACAATATTCAGATGATGAATCATCTGTGAGCACATCTGACTGATGGAAGCTAGGAACATCTAAAGCTAGAGAACAAGCTGTTGCACTCTGTTTGGTATCACTTCTTAATTTTGATAAAGTTCCCCTTGTCTCATCATTATCCATGCGGCTGTTAGTACCCTTAGCATCTGTTGAATCCGTTTTAGAGGACCAGTTATTTAATGATCTCCACCATCGTCCACCCTGGCTTCCTCTTCCTGTTCAGGGCCGTTTCTGTAAGTCAGTAGAATTTCCTGGTTGAAATGTTGAGAAAAGCCGCATAAAACCTTCAACACTTTCAGTAAGATCTCAGAATGTAATGTTTCCATCAGTAGAGCCGCTAATAACAATATAGACATTTCCAATCTGGATGTTATCTGTAAATCAAGTTTACAAAGAAGAAACTATTTCAGTAACAGACAAAAGGAATTGAGATAGTGAAGACTAGGATACTACTGTAAAAGTTTTATCAAACAAGAAATAGATCTCCAACCCGTAAATTTTGATTAATTCTTAAAACTTTAAATAATATTGAAGACGCAGAAGGAAAACTCTAAACTGCAACAAAGAAAACATTCTGGATCTGAAGAAGGAAGTTGTTAATAACTCCTGTGATCCCTTTTAAATACCCATTTTAATTGGTTTTTACTAAAAAAAAAACTAGAAAGATATGTACTTGTCTTTAATTTGAATTTGCTTTCGGCAGTAACATAGGTAGATCTATATAATGTTACATGAATCTATAAAGAAATGGAAATATATTTTGAGCATCATATGTTGTACTCTACACTTTACACTAAGAAGCTGCTGCATGGTTCATGCATCTGCAAGACATCATTCATTACCACACACTAGAGTTTTATCACCTTCTGTTACTCAAACATTAAAAATTACAGCTTATCTCAAGTCCCTAGGATAGCTAGCCAATATCCTATTACAGATTTTTCTCTTTCAATCTTCACTAATATTTCACGGCAATTTAGATGATTAATATCGTTGCATTATATCACTGAGACCCATTTTGATATCCTTTATATATTAACTGGGCCATAGTATTTTTTGAAAGAAAAGAGATAAAGAGATTGGTTATACAAGGATTGTCACTTATTTTAGATTGTAGAGATGTCTAGAAGAACCCAAATTACACAAAGCTAACCTCTAGGAGTACAGGTGGGAATGACAACATGCTGTAGTGCTAGCACTGGTGATGACAGAGGTACCAATACAGCAACATCAAACCTGAAACAAGAAAGGTAGGAGATGATAAATGAGAACTGTTAAAAACACAATTTGTGGCCAAGGTTAAATTAAAGTAGATAACGGTTGCATCTGTATACATACCAAAGCCGATAGGGTAAAAGAAGAGCTCGCAGTGTAAGCGTAGCATCAGAACAGGCAACTACAACAAAGCAGACTGTTGACCTGACTTGGCTACACAGTAAAAACAAGTTACTTGATTTGAATCTTGAGAATACACACTGAGAAGGAAGAAAAAGAATCTTTTTCATCAGTAACTATGTGAAAAATGTGTCGTCACATCTCACCTACAGTTAGCACCTTCTACAAGAAAGGCAGTAGCAGACAGGTATCTCCAGTCATTATCATAATTTTCCACATGGCTAGATTTGGGTCCCATCCAACTGTTTCTGGTGAAGTGAGATCTAGATTTTACATTAGTTTTCATATTAGAAGCATTTTCTCCGTCCAATTGTTTCCGTAATGTTTTCTTTTCTTTTCTGAGTACTGGAGAATTTTGATGGCATGTCAGTGGTAAGCCACTGGAATGACATCGACGACAATAATCTTGATGAAGGATCAGAGTTCCTTCCAGCTTTGTTAAGTTGCTTATCAGCTAGTGCTTCTTCCCTTTCGTCTGTCCTGTTTTGAAGAAGCCAACAAGTTAAGACCCTCTTTGCACCAACAGAAATGAGTAAGGGATGGTTCTCTCTTTTTTCTGAGACAGCATTGCATCTATTTCTCCCATTAGAAAAGAAAGCCCGACTCACTGCAGTGGTGTGTATCTTTGACACAAAACATAGTGATCTCACGGCTGATCCACCAACATGCTCCCCAAGCAACTTCGATGCAACCCAATTCTCAGTATGAGCATAACTGCTACATGTATTGAAATCTTAGCATTTCATACCTATTCTAAGAAGGAAGAAGAAAGGAAAAAAAAGGCACATATCAAGCAGAATGAAAGAAAGCACTGCAATGGTCTAACAATCCATGGTGATACAGATACAATAAGCAAAGGTCCCCCATCACAAGCTTGCGTCAAGTGATTTGTTTGAAAACAAGTAAAATTATATAGTACAGATCATTAAATTGCATCGTTCTAATTATTTGCATTTTTATCACATTGCAATATCTGTCTATACCTTGTCCATATCACTGTTTCATCTTCACATCCTGTTGCAATCCAGCAAAATCTAGTAAAGAGATTTCCATTTACATTTGCATCAACTTGTGATCCTTCAGAGATGAAACATAAGGAATGGATCTCTCTCCCATGAAATTGCATATGCAGAACACGGGAGAATAGCTCCCTCTCACTGGTTGGTACCCACAGCCTCTGGATATGAATGGTTTGATCCTGGAAATGACGTAAATTACAAAGAAAGATGATGACATGCATGTTATGAGAGCAACTGTGACATAAATTGCAAGTTTCAATAAGCAGGATCATACATGATTATGGCTCAAAATCTTAGAACTCTCAACATAGTTAACAGACCAGTTTGTGTAGTAAAGTAAGAAACTCTGCTCACTGCCTACTTCGTACTAGTGGTGAATGCACTTTCAGGTTGATAGATATGTGCACCATATGCATGAAAGAAAATGGGTGTATACTATAGTAAGTCTCAACTTATAATATCATGTCTTCGAGAGAACTTAACAAGGTAACAGAGTAAAGAAAACGAAAACTTATTGATGGTCCCACTAAATCCTGAAAAATGGAATTCCCCCAAGAGAAAAACAATAACTAGAATTAGAACCAGTCCTTGAACATTTAGCAACATTATGCATATAAAATAAAATTAAAAAATATAATCAGCAACTATCAATGACAATCACAGCTGGATACCAGAAGAATCATCCTAGACATTTAATGCACTTTTTTGTGGTTACATTGGACAAGTTTAATCACCTATTCATAGATTGGGATGCAGATCTAGCAATCTGTATAACATACAAGCCAATTATGAGTCCCAGTTTGAGAATACAGGCCATAGATTCTCCCTTTTAGTGCTATTCTTACTTGTAGATTAGTATCATAGCATTGTCATTTTTTTTATGATTTCTAATCCGGAACTTCTCATGAAGTGCCCTTGTACATTCCCTTCTCTTCCTATATATAATAAACCTTTATTATTCATAAATAAAAAAAGGCCAGAAATTGACCCGAATGGATGATTCCAACTTAATGATTGTTCAGATCGTATTCCCCAAGGATATAAAAGCTTTAGTAGCATCTGATTTAGATCACTTTCATGTATACATCTCCCAGTCCCAGGTGGGATACAGTACTTCACATCCATACATATATGCTCCTTGTCATATTCTGTGGTTAATAATCCTTGCGACTTTGTGGTTTTGTGTCTCAATTTCTCAATGAAAAAGAAAAGAAAAAGAGAGAATCCAAAGATACAAACCTTCACAAATGCAAAGCAGTTCTGAAGCTCTGGTACATCACCAAGATAATAAGAATGAGGACGCCGCCATCCACCACATAGAACTTGTACAACCTGCTCCATCATGCATCCTCTCAAAATGAGGTATTGAAATTTTGAAATAAATAACCCTTTAACACATTGACGGAAGCAAAAAAATAGAGCGTGTGTCACCAACCATAATTAACAGAAACCAAAAAAAAAAAAAAAAAGAGCAATGGAGAGATGTTCATACAGTACCTTTGTCTCGTCTATTAAATTCCATATCATAAAATCCGCTGACGTGAATCCAATTGCATAGTTGAGGCATGCCAGATTATCAGCAGATTTAGTATCAGCAGATACAGATTGAATTAAACTTAATTCTTTCACCTGCTTCATCCCCGTAAATTCCAAACTTTGACAGTGACCATCATATATAAAATAGCAAACACAACCATCTCCACCAGTCTGGACAAGAGGTGAAAGGTATGAGAACTTACAGTTTTAAGTCCTCATTCTGACTCTACTTAAGGTAGATCATATATTTGGAATCCGAAGACACTTTTTTTAAGATTTTAACCTCTGTAGTAGGATTTATCACAGGAAACTGGATTTTCCTAAGAAATGAGGGACAATATTGTGTATCGTTTAAACAATATATAGATTTGTAATTTAATGATATGTCAAAATTCCTGGTTGTTAATATATATTTTCAATTTTTTATCATGAGAACTTCAAAAAATAGTCGTTTCTGTTGTTTTTGATCAATTATCCATCAAGAGAATGATATTAAGATATTGCACACCGAATAGAGTTGGATTGCGTAAGTGGAGATGTGCTTCTCAACTGTCATGTGATCGAGGTATGAACATAACTTAAAGAGTGTCTAGGAATAGCTACAATAGGAGATAAGATAGAGGAAAGTAGGTTTAAGATAGTTTTAGTATGTAAAACAAAGGTATAGAGAGGTGCCTACAAGAAGGTACGAATGGGTGCATATTGAAGGATATGAAAGGACGAGAGGGAAACCAAAAAAGACACAGATAGAGTCTGTTAGACAAAGTTGGGATGGCATAACGAGATACACGTCATCAACACCAACTAGTTGGACAAGGCATTGTGTTGTTATTATGTTTATTCCCAAGATTTTCCAAATTTGAACATCTCATTCAAGAAGGTGTCTCGATCGGCTAATAGTTTGGCCTCCTTGCTAAAAGTAAAGACCAAAGGGATTTAATTTTCACTGTATGACAAATGCTGGTAAGTTGTCTTTAGGAGAGTAGCTGACTTTTGGGGTGTTGTACTTTTTGGTTTCTTGTTTATCTTATTGTACACCCTCTTTTTCACTTCTAAGAAAAGTTTTGTGATTCATCAAAAATAAATAAATACATAAATTACCCCACAATTTCTCTCTGCTAAAAGCTATTGAGATATGCTGTTTGATGTCTGAAAGTTAGGTTTAAGCCTTACTGAGCGAATTTCAACTTTACTGAAGCCAACTCTGGATAGTGAAATGCTCGCAATGCTCAATACACCATGGGCTTCTTTGAAATACTTTAGGGGAAGAATCTGTGCTTCTGGCACAACAAATGTGCCTAGTACCAGGTCCTTTGACAAAGGGAACACCATGAGATTACCACGCTTATCCCCACATACCAGCACCTACAACATAAAATAAAAAAACCAATAAATATAAAAATAACTGATTGGTTACTTTGAAGCAGCATCTAAAAAACTTTGCTGTCACTTCTAATTGGTAAATAAAGAAAGAAAAATGGTCTTCAAATCTAGTTTTCTAAGTTAATTATTTCCAAAAATCACAACTAAACTGCAGAGTATCAATCATCTTTTACAGTTTTGGGAGGCTGAATTAGGAAAGTCGTGAAAAAATAGAAGCATAATAAAAGGGAAAGATGTCATCACGAAAAAAAAAGGAACACCATGAAAGAAGGAAACACACAGAATGAAAAATGCAAGAATGCACTGTAAAGAAAAATGGCAACTTATTCAAATATTGCAGATCTGTTTCTTAGCAATTCAGTCAGAATACTCGGGAGTTAATTTCCGAACTTGACCTATAGTTCCAAATACATGTGGTAACAACATGCAACATTCTATTAAGTTCCCTAATTAAAGGCATGCAAAATGCAGTTAGAAGGTAGAAATAAGGAAAATCAACTACCTCTTCATCAAATGATGCATCCAAACACATTATTCGAATTCCAAAACATGAAGTGAATTCTGCCACTGGGAGTGCCTCATCATTTCTGATAGACTCATGGGAAACAGATTCTGAAGGATCATGTATCCTCCATAACTTCAACTTTCCTCTGGGATCAACAGTGAAGATGTGACTACATGATAAAAAATCAAAGATTGATAAGGAGCAGTTAAGGGTGAAAACCACAAAAGTTCATTACTTAGTGGTTCAATTAAGGTGGAATCCGCTAGTTGATTCCTGTACCATGTTAGCAAAGCCTGCACATCTGTGGTATCTTTGACATCATCCCTCTGGTTAAACTGACATGAATCTTGACATTTTAATCATAAAAGGGTATCAATGGTCATTACCTACATCCCAGTGTTTTGCACCACTAGGTTCCTAAGAGTTGCCTCTCTATTGCTGCTGACCAAGTAAAGGTGCGGTCAACTTTAGGAGTACAATCACCAACAACAACCACAACCACTGTCACATTTCCTTTGCCATCTCCAACAACAATCCGGTCCTCCATGTCTCCGAACTTAGACGGGCATGTGGATAGCAGGTCCAGACAAACAATTGGTCCCGTGATGATTTGGACAAGCTCAGTCCATTCTACATTCCCAGGATTGAACAGTTTAACATGGTGGAGATACCCATGGTTACTTGCCACATATAGGATATCTTCTTGAGCGAAATGCAAGCAACGTACATATTCGCTTTTGCTGCAACAAATTCATTCAGAAACCAGCACTAGTAAGGATAAATGCAGTCAAGTAAGCAACGTATAAAAAAATTGAAACATAGTATCATGAGATAGACCAGAAGTGTGTAATGGGAAACATGTAGTACACATGAAGGTGTTTGAGACCACCATTTGCTGGTCCTACCTGGGAAATATTCCCATAAACCATCCAATTGAATGGTTTAATCGTTTACCATCAGACATAAGTTTCCTGATTATATTCCAAAAATTGTTAACATAATATTATTAGGCTCATCCAGGCAGGTGTCCATAGGATTCACAAATTGGTGTAATACCAACCTGCAAGTGCTTTGCACCTAGTAGATCTTCCTTACAACCAACATAGATGATACTTCTCGAGTGAAATGCAAGCAAAACATGAAGTTTGGGCATAAGACATAAAGATAGTTGTCCACTTTGACAATAAGAATAGAACTTTGGGCATAAACCGGGAGGCTTCAAAGAGAAGTTGAAATAATTAATATGTCACCTGTCCATGAGTCCAAGATGCCCAGACAACTTTGGTGTACAGATAGTAAAGATTTCTGCTCTATCTTTGAATTCTTTTATCTCCTCATTCTCACCCAGTGAGCAACTTGATAGAGAAGCATGTAGCTGATGCACTTTGATGGAAGAGTCAAACCCATATTCCTCTTCCTCTATACAATTACATATGAGTGATAACGGCTTCAGTAAGATGTCTTCCAACCAGTGTATAGAAAAGGAGCGAACTAGTTGGTTGAACAGGTCAAACCATGAACTCGCCACCTAAGCAGTGAGATTAATAATCAGTTTGATTGGGTCATTAAACCAGTGTGCCGGCAAAAAACCAGTGCAAACTGGTACAAATTAGTATATTTATATCATTTCTTTAGTTTCAAGGGATTTGTGTAGATGTGGGCCCACACCAAACCTGGGTATTATAATATATGAAAATAACATTTGAAATTTAACACTCAGATTATAAAAAAAGTAACTGTAGTTCAATAACTCTTTATACAATAAACTTATATAACCTTATCCCTATACCCTGAGAGCCTCATCTGGAACAGGTATGACAACAAAAAGGAAGTTCCATCAGACACTAGTAACAATATCCATGTACCACAAGAACTTCGGTAAACGATGTAGTGGCCTAATATGTGGCCATCACATTGCCATGTGGGTCATCTAGGTGTCAATCATCAGGATTTGATCAAGTCTTTGCTCAAATTAATGAAACCTTTGAAAGAGCTAAATTAGCTGGAGCCTCATTTAGTACTTGGAACACACAGTGCTTAGCATGTAAGTTTTGAGTTTTTATGCACTCTCTTTGGAATTTTATGTTGACTAAATTATAAATGGTAGAAACTGCTGGAGGGTTGAGAAAGGGTTATAAATGGAGTAGGACGATAAATGTGGGCATGCTTTGGATAATTCTCAATTTTGATTAATGGACAATTGAAGATAGATCATGGTTCCCAACATTTCTCTCATCTCCTCCTCTGTTGTTTGGTGTTACTTAGCTCTCTATTCCTCTTGCCTCTTTCCCAATAAGTAAATAACTTGTATGAGAAAGCAAAAAGACCAAGAGACCCAAAAATGATAGAAATAATCGTAGTTATGATTAGTGTTTCCCAGATTCTTGGCATGGGCACCAAGTGTTTAGGTGTCCAGCATATCAGCGTTTGAAAATCCTAGCATGGGGCCAAGGCTATTAAAAAGGTTTAAACATTTTTAATTCAGAAAAACAAGAAAAAGGAGATGTATGGATCCTAACAAAAAAAATATTAAGTTGTATCATTTACATGATTTGACATTTGTGGTTGTCTTATATAATCATAAATCATAAGCTAAGATATTGTGTGGTTCTACATAAGTTATCAGACAAAGTTGAGAGAGGCGAGATCACTGGAGTTCCATGACTTGATAAAGGAAAGAGACTCTTAGGTGCTTATTTTGTCAATGGAGGACTGCAGATCCCATTTGTAGCGACCATCACATATTGTACATTTGGCTTGCACCATTGCGGAGGGGTTAAACACCTTGTTCTCCCGTGTGCATAGATCAGGCAATGGATTGGCAGATAGGGGTAGTTTAAATTGAGGATCCTTATTCTGTGGCATACCAACTGACGTTATGTTGGCTGAGTAATCAGAAGATGTGATATTTTGTTGTATATTCTCCTAGATCCTTTTCACGACCCATCTTCCAAGGTATAACTTGTTACGAAACACAAGTGTAGCCCTGAATGCCAAGTCGTGACTCTCACCCTCAAGAATCACCAAACTATCCATTATAACAACTAAGAGGGTGGTTACCACAAATAACTCATAGAGCATAAACAAAAAAAAACTCAATTAACATCAATAATGATACAACGCAGCGAAAATAAACCATGATTATAAACCAATCATCAACAACCCATCCATCAGGGTATAACTCAACAACATCACACATCTGAGATATCCAAAAAAAACTAACCTAGTAAATGAAATACTATATATAGTGACATATAGTAGTAAACAAAATATCACCTGATATCTTGCTATCAGAAGATACGATTTCTGAGCGCTACAGCAGGCTCCTCTCTATCACGCATTGTCGCAGGAGTAGATAACAGTTCTACACTACCTGAAATATTTATGGCCAAAAGGCCTGAGCTACACGGCCCAGCAAGTATAAAGTACAATAACTGAAGCAATCTCAAATAGATATATGCTTAGGCATGCCACAGAATAATGATTATTTCATTAACTTACATGGCAATAATAGATTAATATCTAAGGTCGCTCATGCATATGAGAGGTAAAACAATTAGAACAAAATATTTGGTAGAAGATAGGTATTACAGAATATCACCACGATGAATTGTATATCACAAAAGTCCTTAACATCAGAGACACTCCCACTACCCTCGCCGACGCATTGAGGACTGGAGTATCACTATAATGAAGTATCCCTCCGTGATAGGGATAGCAATTATTGTCAAGTAAGTAGTCGTCACACTGTTTTAGGCATTAATGAAACAGAATCCACTATTATCAAATTCGCATGTCCCTCATGTATATTGTTTGAGAACGGGAGTAGAGATCCTTTCTCACAATACCTAGAGTATGTCAGGTAGGAAAAATGGGAGTAATGACCCGTCTTACAATACCCAGATTATATTGGGTAGAGGCCTGGGTAATAATAATGATGGTGACCCGCCTACACAATACCCAGATTATATTGGGTAGAGGCCTGGGTAATAATAATCCTCATTCACTAGCCCCTTAACCATATACACAATAGCCAGGAGCAAGGTAGAGGAAGCAAATGTTTAGATCTCATATCTAAATAACATCAAATTTTACTCTACAAGCATTCATTTGATTAACCATAACCACAATGTCACACATCAATATGCCATAGGCTTGTCAGCCTGCATTCATTTCATAACATATATCAACTCCGCTCAGTTGCCTGATATATACAATGCACTATCACAGTTACTATGTGTCATACATAGAAATTCAATTGCAAATGGAGTTATATTCACCGAGTCTTTACTAAGTTCATACTGTACATACTAATCCAGATATCAACTGAAGAATCTAAGATTAATTTGTGATCAATACTTTTAGCCCAAGCATAGTTAGGCTTAACCTTGGCTGTTCCTTACCATCCCAACCTAACATATATTAATCATCTCATATAATAAGGTCAGTAGATGGATCATTATATACTAACTCAAGAGTCCTCTTATTTAGGAACTGTAAATCAAGTACTGAGCATTCCAAATACTCCATATCCAATTTCTTATTTTATCAATAAGTAAGTCTATTTTAGGTTTGCCCATTAATTTATATGACAAAAAATCTTTTCATCTAATGACGTGATTACATTGAGTCTCTTTTATCTTATACAATCTTATACAAATTACTCGTTAATTATTTGTAATTAGCAATAGTTAATATGAAAGCGGGATGTATCTCTTCTTTAATTTTATGATTCATAATCCTTTAATTCAATCATAGGCTCCCGATTCTCGCTCATGTAGTAAGTGCCCTTTCAAGAATAAGCCGTTCCATAATACTCATCATCCTGACATATGCAACTCTTAAATGCATAACAATCACCTTATTTATAAATATGATATTTGATATATATATATATATATATATAATCATATCCTACCTTAAATCACCTTCATTTTGTTTTATCATTCAAGGCAGGTCTTAAGACACCCATCTAACTGATCTGAAACATTACACGATCGATCACGCTTAAATTTTCAGCTTCGACACACACTTGGTATTTGGGTCAACTTCGTTACGTGTCCGAATCGACTAAAATTTGGTATTTGAGTCGTATCTACTTCGTTACGAATCGACTAAAATTTAATGCGTTGGACTCCTATAGGAAATCATATAAAAATATGAAATAATTTCTAAAAAATAGATAGCTAAGGTAAAAACTCCACGAAACCGTTCTGGTTAATTTGTGATTTTCCAATTTACGCACCAGCGGTTGTGTAACTATTAAATTAATTTTCATGTATTCCATTTGTTACTATGAACACATCAAACATCCATTTCGATCAT
>JAUPMG010000011.1:10884619-10899450 GCA_031762675.1 Pachysandra terminalis
CCCCTCGGTTTCCCCAAATTTCGCTCATGTCGCCGACATTTCGGCGACACCGACATTGCGAACCTTGCTCACACAGAAACCTTGTGTAATATACATTGATAATCATGTTTCTAGAACAAGAAGAAAAGTATTGCGCACAGAAGTGATCAGGAACTAAAAGAAAATACCCCTAATCCTATAACAACATTCCCACAAGTTGAGTAGAAAATATTTGAGGTAGAATTCTGAGTCGGATTGCAGCAAGTTATCAGGAGACGACTCGTATCTATATTCTGGACCTTTGGGACCTAAGCACTGAAATCTCTGGTTCTCACTGAATGCAGTTCACTGATACCAATTAGCACACTCGGCTTCAATTGACTTTCACATTGAAACGCTACTTCCGTAACTATGCGCGAGTGATATTTTATTGATTAAAACCAAGTAAAACTTGCCATTAGTAATAACAGAAAACAACAGCAGAAATAAAAAGTACTTCTAAATATTTGAAGAACAAGTGATAGGGTGCACAGGTGACCCTAGGCCATGGGTTTGTTGATTATTAAGACACCATACAAGTGAGATACCTAACCAGATAAATGCATGCAACCAAAGTCAAAAATGTAATCTGAAATATTTTAAAAACCACATTTCCAACAACAAGGATAGCCTCAAAGAGCTATTCACAGATGAATCGTCCCGAGTCAAATTGACCCATTCTAATCAAGCAATCAAAGGACATGCAACTGGGCTTAGTAATATCATGTGGTTGGTTAAGTTCTATTCTTAACAGGTCTGCACTAGCATCTTAAAATTTTAATCCCTTGAATTTTTTTTGTATTTTGTATTACAAACTGAAACAATTATATTCTATTTTGTATTACAGATTGAAACAAGTATATTCTTTCCAAAGAAAAGATTGATCAGTTATTACAAGAATCCAAAGAAAACATTGATAATGCAAGCATTTTGATAGCACTGATCAGCCATTGACAAGCCATTAAAAAAACAAAAGAACTTCATGGCTATTTTTCCTGCAAACCGACATGACTAGTTTTCAACTAGAAAATCTAACAGAATGATGTAAAGCTTACAGAATCCGAAAGACTGGGACTTAAGAATAAACTAGACAAATAGTTCACATACAAAAGTACACGGAGATCGTGTAAAGCTTACAGAATCAGTTATACAGCAGTCCCAAACCCTTGCACTGTGGCCAAATAGTACGAGTCCAACTGAATCAAGGTCAACAGCCTCCCTTGGATAAGCAGAATCTTTACTTTCAGCATGAATTGTCCAGATACGAGCACTGTACCATTGAAGAAACCAAAACACCATCCCAGATTTACTCTTCTGCTAGACTTTCCTAAGCATGAAAACAACAGGAACATGGAAAGGAATTGAGAAGCTTTTCACCTACGATCATCAGACACGGACATCAGTTTTGATCCATCAGAAGACCATGCTATGCGGAAAATTGAACCTTCATGTCCAGTGAGTCTGCTCAAATAAATAGCTTCATAATGATGATCATAAAGCAGGTGATGCTTGCAGAAAGAACTGCTCAGATTACTGAAGTCTTCTACCGGAGTTTCCAAAGATCGAGAATGACTATGAGGAGCCACCTTCCAAACTATTATCTGCCAAACACAATTTATATTCAAAAAATAATATAATTCACAAAGGCCTCTACAGGGCTCCAATACTGAACAATTCTCCTTGATATAATCAGCATAAACAGTTGCTGCCCAACATGTTAATGCATTCTCTTGAATGGTAAGAAAAACATATATGAAAATGTCCTAGAAGAAATTAGAATGCTTAAATAGTTGTGATCTCCAAGAAGGAACTCTTAGAACGTTGGATCAGAGCCCTTGCATGCATACTGTATGAATTGCTATGCTTCTGGTATAATGTTTTATGTAAGCCAATATGCTGAGTTTTCTCTACGTACCTAATGTGACCGAATATATAGGGTTCTGTGGGAAGGCTATTCTAAGATGCAAAAAACAGTCATCAATTTCCATTAATGAACTAAAGTCTCTAAAGAGTTAGCATGATAGCCTCCAAATTTGCGAAAAGATAAAAACTATAATAAAAAGAAACTGATAACTTGGACAATTGACATTATAGAAAAATATAGGCTACCTCATTATGGATGGTACCAGATGCAACACGGAGAAATTTTAAGTTACAACCCCATAAGCGCATTGAATATGGAAGGCACTTTTCTACAATCGGACAAAAATTGAAGTGTTAAAGGAGAATAACTTAGAAAGATAGAAAGTAAAAAGGAACATTTAACATTAAATTCAAAAAATTCAATCTGAAACTTAATGTTGAACCTTCTGAAACTTAAATTTCCTTGTGCTCAAGTATCACAACTTAAATTTATTTTGATACAGTATGTTAACTCCATATATAAAAATTAAAGAGGCTTCTGCCATGTGAACACGATGTTTTTTATCTGCCCATGTCTGCCTTTCGTGACTTCAATTGCGAAAACTGGGCCATATTGGATCAAGAGGAGAATAAGATAAACTCTGTGAATACTAACCTGGACATCTAACTTCAAGAACCATAGTCGATCTTGAAATATCCCAGATAGAAACCGAATTGTCGCTCAGTCCTATGGCAAGAAGGCTGCTTCCATCATGTTCAGAAGATAGATGATCCTCCTACTAACACCCACATCCATAACAAAGAATAAAAATGATAAGAGAGTACTTTATACAAAGCAATCAATCAAATAACCTATGCAAGGAAATTTGAACAATAACAGAAGAGACAACACATTTGTACCTTCAAAAAGCTAACATCCAAAACCCAATGACTAAGCTTTGGCAATGAATGACTAAGAAAAATATTTGCACAAACTTTTGATGGACCTTGACAACCCAGCATCATTTTGAAATCGAAGCGAAATAGTTTAACTCGTCTTTCTCCAAACACAGCAATATTGAAGGTAACTGTAGATGATGATAATCCATCTCTACAATTAAGGAAGCTACAAGAAATTCCATGCACACGAATGCCTTCAAGTACGTGAAATGAATCTACAATTCCTCCCACTTCCATATCATATAATAACAATTGTGATCCAGTTCCTGTTCAAAAGAAAGCATACGCATGATAGAAAAAAAATATCGATCAAAATAAGGCATAAGAAAAGGTAAACATAATTTATTTCACAAATTAATAAAACTTTTATCCTTTTAAGCTACTTCAAGAACAAATTGCCCAATTCATTTTGCTTGAGATGAGTTAAAACTTCTTTTTCCGATCAGTCTATATTAACATTTCTGTAAGTATATTTATGTAAATAGAGAACACAAGAGAAATGTAAGAACAGCCATCCATAGATTGGATTTCAGGCAAATAATTTACACATTATTGCAACTATAAGACAGGGCTACCATCGATTAACTCATTAATATATATATATAGAATTTTTCTAGATTCGGAATGAAATGAATTCTCGTTACTCTTACAATATTTTTTTCTCTTGATAAAATCACGATTACGTAAATGCTTAGGCAAATATCAGGACAATTTAAGGTACTAGAAGTACGGCTGTAAACGAGTTGATTTGATTCGAGCCGAGCCGAGCCGAGCCGAGCTTTTCCCAGCTCGGCTCAGGATCGTAAAAGGCTCAAGTCCCAAAAAAGCTTAGATTAGTACAAATGCATTAATATTATAGTTGACAGACTATTATTATTATATGTAATATAATATATTAACATGTGTGTTTAATATTAATACATAATAAAAGATATAGGAATATGGAGGTATAATCTCATATACAAACCGAGCCGAGCCTACCCAAGCTCGGCTCAAACTCGTTAACTCAGTTCGCGAGCCCAAGTATAGAGCTCAAGCTCCGCTCATAGGAGCCAAGCCGAGCCGAGTAGCTCGGCTCGTCGATAGCCCTAACTAGAAGCCTGGTTTTCCTCCTAGGGTTGCATTTTATAGTACCATATATTTGTTCTTCCTTTTGTAGTCACAACATTAGTTGCAGGGATACAGTGTCAAGTATCAACTTCTTCTGAAAAGAATGTCCTACTGTAATCAATTTAGTGTTTCTTTTTTTAATTCTTTTTCCCTGGATCAGCAGAAAGATTTCTCTCTTCATCTCCATGAATTCCACCAAAACATTCAAAACTCCATGAATTAAACACAGTGAGAAAGAACAAAGACAGGGAGATAAAACATCTTTCCAACACAAAACTAGTTCAACGAACATCAAAGTACTCTAAAGCAGCATCCATTCGAGAAAGCAGAAGTAAAACAACATGAAGAACGAAAACAATGGAGATGGAGAAACAGTACACATACCAGCGAGGAGAAAAGGAAGAGAAGAGAGATGAGAAGGTAAGTAAAGGAAACAAAGAGCTGAGATCTCTCCAAGGTATTGCCTGCTCTGCAAACGCCATGGACTCTGCTCCGCCATGTCCCAGTGAAGTTCCCTAGTCTCTGTGAACTGCAAACCCTCCCTCCTTAATAAGAATCATAGGCTGGGCCTGAGCTATAGATTAACTTTTATTTGGGTCCTTAAAACCCATTTGAAGCCCATTGGTCCACGGGCAATCATTAGTTGGCCTTTATTAGGGATGGCAACGGGTCGGGCTATACTGGGGTCGGGTCGGATCATATTCTAAATTTAAGAGCACTTTTGTTGGCCCGAGTTTGATCCACCCTGAGCTTCGGGCTTAACAATGTTTGCTCAAGCTCGTCCATTGTATCATTTGCCAAGCCTGAGCTTATCTGAGTCTACCCATGTTAGCCCAAATGAAGCAGAAGTATTACTACTTTGTTGTTATTAAAATTGAACTCAGGTCTACATGACCAAGTTCTCACCACTAAACCACAGGAAAGGATGATGATGAGTTTAAATGAAATTTATATATTACTTGTTATCAGTCTTCACATCCTCATGTCGAGACAGGGCAGGCTAATGTAATATAAACCCGATTCCAACCCGAAAAACTAATCGGGTCCTAATTTTCAGCTCAACCCAATCATACGGACTACTAACCCTTGCGCAAGTCCGCCCAAATATAAAGCCGGGCGGGTCACCCAGTCCATTGCCACCCCTACTCTTGATCAGTCCAGCTCAGCCTAGTCAAATCATGGATCACAATTAGACCAATAAAAGCCCAGCCAAACTGATGTTTATTTATATATTTATACTTTTTAATATATATGTGGATATTACATAAGAAATATGAACTTTTGCTTTCTACTTAAAAAAAAAAAACAGTGTTAATAATAATAGAATTTTATATATAATATACATACTATTTAACTCAAATCTTTAGCTCTTTGTGATACGTAAGAACTTCTTATTTAAGGATGTTCGCCTGCTTGATTGATTTTAAAAAATCGTAATGGACAGCACGGGATATGCAGTTATGCACGTAAGATCCATTTATTTACGGATCATATCTATTATTAAATTGTAATATTTAGTTGTAAAAATATTTTAATTTTAATTTTTTTTTTTTGGTGTTAACCACATGGTGTCCCCACACCCACATAGGTGTGGGACTAATCCACGTTCGGGGCGGGAGCATTAACGGTAAACTCCTGGCCATGAGTGCTTCTAGTGGTATTCGAACTTCAGACTTACCTCCGAAGATGCCCACTAGAGCCCAGTTTGCTACCAACTGAGCCACACATCGGTGGTTAAAAGTATTTTAATTACATCAATTGTACAACGTACCCCGCACTCACACCTAACTCGGCACAATTAATTGTTGGACTTGTTTAGCATGCGAGTGGCCAAGTTAGCGGTATTAACGACTTAACACTTAATTTAAATTTGTATGCTTAATAAACTTAATTTAACTTTGTATGTTTAATAAACGGGTTGAAATAATCAAAGTGCATCCAACCTGCCTTAAACCCGTTTGATCCATTTAATTTTATTAAAATTTTTATTAGCTATTTTAAAATACCTCATCTAATGTCCTATGTAATAAACTTGATCACAAGTTATAATTATATTATAATTTAATACTCATTTTTTCTCTATAATCTTATTTAATTTCATATAAACAAAAATAATGTAATATAACGTACAATATTCTCCTTTACTTATTTATAGAAAACATCTTATCCCTTACATCATGTATATGTGCGTGCGTATATAAAGTTGGTATAAATGTTTGAAGGTATACTAAGATAGTAAAACTTGTTGTATAATAATCTCACGGGCCATACAGCTAACACAAGCCCGAACCATTAAATTTATGGGTCAAAAATTCTTAATTGAAACCCGACCCGTAGGTTTGAAAACTTGAATCTAAACTCGCTAAAACTCGTGCGGATCGACGGGTCGAGTTGGAAATTGCCAACTCTATATCTATCTATATCTAATGGATCTAAATTTAGTGTAAACAGATAAATTGTTTGAATATGAATATGTGAATATTACATTAGATATATGAACTCTTATTTTCTACTTAAGAAAAGAACATAATTTTATATATAATATACATCAAATCTTTAGCTCTTTCTGATACATTTTAAAATATTTTCAAAACTATTGATTTTTAGTATTTAAAAAAAAAAAAAGAATTAAACAGTTTTTTGGGCCGGGCCGGGTCAAGCTCGGGAAGATTATTGTGGCCCGAACATAGTGTTAGGGATCGGACCAAGACGATCCCCGAGTCGGTCCGATCCAAGATATAACACAAAACCCCCAACTCGGAACTCGGGATAGGCGATCGCCGATCCAACCGGGATTGACCGAGAACGATCCCGATCCAATTTCCGAGTTCAAACACTATGGCCCCGAATATTCGTCGTGGTTTTTACAAAATTAAAGTTTAAAACCAGTAATCTTCTATGCATCACTGATAAACATTCACAAACTCAGAAGAAAAAATAAGATAGAAACGAAACTAGTATTAGATAAGTTTATAAGTAATAAAACCTTGTTGATAACCAGTAATCTTCTATGCATCACTGATAATTATTCACAAACACAGAAGAAGAAATAAGATAGAAACTAAACTAGTTTTAGATAAGTAACACAACCTTATAGATTATTAAGAAATAATAGGATATTTATATTTTATAGTTAAGATATATATATATATATATATATATATATATATATATATATATGAATTAAATAAAAATAACCCATAAATATCATGACTGATATATGAAAAAAGAAAAAGAAATAAAATAAAATAAAAAATTATTTTTTAAATGGTATTATATTGGATATATGCTATGTTTTTATCGTACGAAAGAATCGTGAGACTAAGGAGAAGTGAAGGAAAACTGGTTTCTTAAATGAATTTTTATCCTCTTATCATCAAAAGAACAGTGATTGATTTTAACAAGGAAACAATCTCTTCATCTTTTCTTCTCTATAAATAGTTAGTAGTAGATGCAACTTTCATATTCAACTCGAACTCATTCACGTATTCTTATTCTTATTCTTATAGATCAAAGATGGAGAAGTTCATTTTTTCTCTATTTTTCATTTCTTCTATGTTCTTTGTTAATGATGCAGCTAGAAATCTAGCGTCATCACCTTCTGTTGCTCCTAAGAACAACATCACTTACGCATGTGATGCTAAGAGGTTTGTCGAGTTTGGACTCGACATCGCAAGCTTCTCGTACTGTGATCCGTCCCTTCCTTTTGATGTTAGAGCAAAAGATCTAGTGGATCGAATGACACTGAGTGAAAAGGTTCAACAAATTGGAGATCTTGCAACTGGGGTTTCTAGGATTGGATTACCAGAGTATAAGTGGTGGTCTGAAGCACTTCATGGTGTTTCAAATGTGGGTCGAGGAGCAACCCATTTTGATGATCCTGCTGTTGATCCTGATGTACTTGTTCCTGGTGCGACAAGCTTCCCAACTGTAATCCTTACTGCTGCATCATTCAATCAATCTTTGTGGAAAAATATAGGCCAGGTATAGTTGCTATTTTTTTTAAGTTTATATTTCATCTTTATAGCTAAATTTTCATGTTCAATCTTTTGAGATTGCTTTTTTTTTTTCTTTTGAATTTTTTACTGTATCTTAGGTTGTTTCGACGGAGGCGCGAGCTATGTATAACCTGGGGAAGGCTGGATTGACATATTGGAGTCCCAACATTAATGTAGTTAGGGACCCCAGATGGGGAAGAGCCATAGAGACACCAGGTGAAGATCCTTATGTGGTTGGTATGTATGCAGCTAATTATGTTAGAGGGTTGCAAGATGTTGAAGGACATGATGAAACCACCCAAGACTTGAACTCTAGACCTCTCAAGGTTTCTTCATGTTGTAAGCATTACGCGGCTTACGACGTCGATAACTGGCTCGGAGTTGATCGATATCACTTCGACGCAAGGGTAACTGAGCAAGATATGTTGGAAACATTCCTTCGTCCCTTCGAGATGTGCGTAAAGGATGGCGATGTTAGTAGTGTTATGTGCTCTTATAATCGTGTAAACGGCATTCCTACTTGTGCTGATACAAAGCTATTAAAGGACACCATAAGAGGAGAATGGGATCTTCATGGGTACTCTTTTTCTTTTTTTATTTTTCTTTTAATTTAATTTAAAAAAAATTGTTCTAAAAAATTTCTAATCTGTTACAGGTATATTGTTTCTGATTGCGATTCCATTGAAGTAATGGTTGATGGTCATAAATGGCTTGGTGACACAAATGAGGATGCTGTTGCACAAACACTAAAAGCAGGTAAGTCAATATTAATTAACTCAAATTGCTTTACTGAGCCTTTTGCAACATAGATTCGTATTTGTAAAAGAGAGAGCTCATGTCAAGTACTAATGTGTATTTTTTTCTCCTTCAGGCTTGGATTTGGATTGTGGAGTATATTATACCAACTTCACCCAGAATGCTGTGCTTAAAGGGAAAGTAAGAGAGGCAGAAATAGACAGATCTCTAAAATATCTCTATGTAGTACTTATGAGGCTCGGATTCTTCGACGGAATGCCGTCTTACGATTCTCTAGGGAAGGATGATGTGTGCAGTGGTGAAAACATTGAATTAGCAGCCCAGGCAGCCCGGGAAGGAATCGTTCTGCTCAAGAACTATAACGAAACCTTGCCTTTAAGCTCTGATAAATTTAAAAGCCTTGCAGTGATTGGTCCTCATGCTAATGCTACCACGGCCATGATAGGAAACTATGCAGGTAAAGAATAATAAATCAAAATTCTGTACACATTATATGTATTTCTGTGTGTATATATGCACAATAACCATATATATATGCTTGTGAAAAAATGTAGGTGTCCCATGCCAATACACAAGTCCTCTAGATGGATTCTCATCGTTCGGGGCCGTAACATATGCGATGGGATGCGCCGATGTGGTTTGCAAGAATGATAGCATGATATTCCCAGCAATGCAAGTTGCGAAGAATGCAGATGCTACAATCCTTTTGGTGGGTTTGGATTTATCAGTTGAGGCTGAGAGCTTGGACAGAGTTGACCTTCTCCTCCCTGGTTACCAAACCCAGTTGATCAACCAAATTGCAGCTATATCCAAAGGTCCAGTCATTCTTGTGATCATGTCTGCAGGTGGGATTGATATCTCTTTTGCTAAGACCAATCCTAACATCAAGGCCATCTTATGGGCTGGATATCCCGGCGAAGAAGGTGGCCGTGCCATCGCCGATGTTGTTTTTGGAAATTACAACCCTGGTAAGCATTTTTTTCTTAATTTCTATATACATGTAATCTGTATTGTTTAATCACCAAAAAAAAATAAAAAAAATTGTATGTAAAGCTTTTTCCTTCTTAATTATCAGGTGGAAGACTACCACTTACATGGTATGAAGCTGATTATGTTGACAAGCTTCCCATGACATCCCTGCAACTAAGACCCATTGATGAATTCGGCTACCCCGGCAGGACCTACAGGTTCTTCAATGGATCTACTGTTTACCCATTTGGCTATGGTCTCAGCTACACCCAATTCAAGCATCAGTTCTCATCCTCACAAAGATCGGTCGATGTTAAATTAGCCAAGTATCAACACTGTCATGATCTCCCCTATGATAGCACAAACCGTCCGCTATCATGCCCGGCTGCTTTGGTCGACGACATGAGTTGCAGTGAAGAATTTGAGTTTGCTGTTGATGTTCAGAACGTCGGAGACAAGGACGGGAGCGACGTCCTGATTGTGTACTCAAAGCCTCCAAATGGGATTGTAGGGACTCATGCTAAGCAAGTGATTGGGTTTGAGAGGGTTTCTGTGTCTGCAGGAAAGACTGAGACAGTGAAGTTCAAGCTTAATGTGTGCAAGAGCTTGAGCCTGGTTCAGAGCACAGGCTATACCTTGTTGCCGTCCGGCGAGCACACCATCATTGTGGGAGATGAACAAATCTCATTTCCTCTTACGCTTAACCTCAAATCCTAGTGGACTCGGATGATTTTAGGCTCTTTGATTTTTCATTTTTTCTTTTCTGTCAAATAGTTTGATTAGGCTCCCTTGTTAGGGAGTCTTAGTCTGTTATAGAGTTAGGACTTTTGATTTGTTAGGTTACAGTTAGGTATTACAAGAATTGCAATTGAAATAAAGGAAAGGATTTAAATTTGGACTTTTTTTTTCAACTCTAATTTTTCTTCTTGCATTTTAGCACAATCTTGAAATTGTTCATAACTGGGATCTGTACTCTGAAACTTGGCAAAAATGCAATGGCTGGAATGATCCAAATGTATATGGAAAGGTTAGTCACGCTTTTGAGTGCAGAGAGATTAAAATGTACTTAAATATTAAGCTTTTGAGTGCAGAGAGATTAAAATGTGCTTTAATATTAATAATGGAACGGGTGTGAATGGTATGATCCATCCAAATGTATATGGAAAGGTTAGTCATGGTTTTCGAGTGCATTTCTTCTTAAAAAGGGAAATAGAGCATTATAAAGAACAGTCATGTAGAACCTAATCTTGGATATCTCTATGATTATCTCCTTCTCTAATGGCTGTGAAATTTAAGTTTATCTTTTTCAATCCTCTGTTTGTTTAAGCTCTTCTTCTGGCTTTCTAAAGCCAACCCAAAAAGAGATTCTCTAGTATAAAAAGAGATTCTCTAGTATCCTTCCAGGGCCCCCTAAAGAATGCTAAGCTTCTCTCTTCATGGTCTTTCACTTTCAATGGTGGTATGCATTAGCTAGGGTTTTTTCATTATAATTATTCCAATCTTCCAAACCCTTTACCTTCTCCTTTTTTCTTTTGCTGTTGACCTTAAATCTTAGTCATTAAGTAGGCATTGCTTATTTATTTAGATTTCTGAAAATTATACTGCAAATATAATAGTGATAATAATATTATAAAAACAGAATACAGCAATGGAGAATGGCAAGAAAAAGAGAGCCATTTTACAGAGAGAGAGATTAATGTGTTTGAACATTAATAGTGGAACAGGTGTTGTTGGAATGATCCAAATGTATATGGAAAGGTTAGCCATGGCTTTTTGCTGTACAGAAACACCAACTCTCTTCCCCTCATTATCCATGTCAGTTTCTCCTCCTCAAAACCTTCCAATCCTCCAACCCCATACCTTCTTCTCCTTTTTCATTTTCATTTTGCTGTAAAGCCAAAAACCGTGGCTAACCTTTCCTTATACATTTGGATCATTCCATTAAAATTCGTTCTATTATTAATGTTCAAACACATTAATCTCTCTCTGTAAAATGACCCTCTTTCTCTTGCAATTCTCAATTGCTGTATTCTATTTTTATTTATTTATTATTATTACTATTATATTTGCAATATAATTTTCAGAAATCTCAATAAACTGTCAAGAATACAATTCTTGAAACAATAATAATTCTATAATATACAATTCTTGCAATGCCTACTTGTAACCTAACAAACCAAAAGTCCTAATCTATAACAGACTAAGAATACCTAATCAAACTATTTGATTAGGTTAGTCAACTAAGATTTCAGGTTGACAGTAAGATGAAATGGGGATTTGTTCATCTCCCACAATGATGGTGTGATCGCCGGACGACAACAAGGTATGGGTTCTGAACCAGGCTCAAGCAAGGTATGTGTTCTGAACCAGGCTCAAGCTCTTGCACACATTAAGTTTGAACTTCACTGTCTCAGCCTTTCCTGCAGATACAGAAAAACCCTCTCAAAGCCAATCAGTTGCTTATCATGAGTCCCTACAATCCCAGTTGGAGGCCTCGAGTACACAATCAGGACGTCGCTCCCGTCCTTTCCTCCTACGTTCTGAACTTCAAACGCAAACTCAAATTCTTCACTGCAACTCATGTCGTCGACCAAAGCAGCCCGGCATGGAGGACTGTGCTTGCTATCCTCATAGGTGAGACCATGACAATGTTGATACTTGATGACCAATCTTCGCGAGGATGAGAGCTGATGCTTGAATTGGGCGTAGCCGAATCCATAGCCAAATGGGGTAGACAGTAGTCATTGAAGAACATGTAGGTCCTGCCGTGCCGAATTGTGGGGAGACATAAAACTATTACAGATTTCTTTTAGGTTTAGATGAATATGATTAAGTTTCTTCATAATTAGATTTGAGAAGCAAATCGTCTGCCATATATTCCTGCAATTTTTACAATCATGACTGGTAATTCGTCCATAGTTCTTGATCAAATTTATCAGTCCTTATCTTTCTAAACCTGGAGATGGGATTCGTTTTTTTTTTCTTCCTCCTATCTAATACAACTGTTATTATCTTTCTTAGCCTTTCCTTTTTGGTTCCTTGATGTTCTTGATTTGGATTATCTACCCATAAGAGATGAAGTTTATTCATGTGTAGAATCTATAGATGGTCTGCTTTAGATGATGGTTTTTGCCGGAATCTGATCGGTAAAACTGACCCCCACAAACCAAAACTGTGAATTAAGAAAGAGACAACAAATGGGTACTTTTTTTGTGTTATTATTATATATTATTATTTTTCCATAGATCGAATATTCTCTCCGCACATCTTTCTTCGTGGACCATCGGTTGGAGCACACTTGTACTCATTGCTGTAAAGCTTATACCCCTTGTTAGAATACTTGTATTATGTGCTTTTGTATTCAGTTATAATGCATAGAGTATAAGCATTATAGCAGAGAGTACAAGCATTATAACATGCGCTCCAACCAATGGTATAGTTTCGTGGACTAGACAAAATGCTCTCCTTCTTTATCATGCCACATAAGCAGAAGAAAACTAATAACAAGACGAGTTCATATCGGCTGGGGCATGTGCAGATTTTTGCCACGCGTCCAACTGATAGACTCGAGTAGAAGCATTTAATTATGCACGGAGTACAACCATTATAACACCAAATACATGCATTACACATAGTACAAGCACATATCAGACGATATTCCAGTTTGTGGATTAGACAAAAATGTCCTTAATGGACACATGTTGTGTGCCCATTGTGGGTGGACAAAAACCCATTGCAGACGATCTGGGGATCTTAGCTTGTTGAGACAATTCAACTCAATAGCGAATCTCTCTCTCTTTTCGTTTTTGTGGACCCACAAATACATTGACTGGCTGAAGATTTTTTTGAATTTCAAAACTATACATCGACTCCAGAGGCAGCTGCTGCTGCTGTAACCATTAAAGCAGGTTATTTGTCCTCCCACGGTCCCACCCCTCGTACGTTAGTAGGACATCCCCTCAAAAGAGGAGTGGGGTTCCTCTGGGAGGCCCGGTGTCTCCTTGTGGGACCTATGTTGGAAGGGAGTTAACGGCTGGTCCAACAGAGATTTTAACCTCTGTTTCATATATTTTTTGAAATTTGATTTTCCTGCTCAAAACATGAGTCTCATAACCTGTTGGTTTACTTATACTAGATTTTGGATATCAACAATTAGAAGTTAGAACCTGAGCCGGGCCATTAGGTTGCATCGGGTTGGACTGATAAAGATCTCAGCATGGCCCAAATTGGACTTCAAGCCGAAGTTAGGACCAGGCCTAATCAATCCAACATGTGTTCAGGTTGATTGGGTTAGGCCAACCCACCCAAACTTAATACTCTTATGTTGCATTAATACACTTTATATCGAGCTTCAGATGTTGCCAATTGTATTGGTCTCGTGGAGGCCTTGAGAGTCTTTATTTAAATCCACGAGACTTGGGATCTACCCTGATCAAGAGACGCCAAAAAAGGAAAAGAAATAAAAAAAAAAAGTTGGAAGAAGAAGAAGCACCAAGAAGATGTTATCAAAAAGAATTATATCCAAATGAAAAGATAATTAATTATAAAATATAGATCATCTATAGATGATGCAGCTCTATCAATCAGACAACTTCAACTGTAAATATTATTGTGAAAAGGGAGCAACCAATATCAGAGAAACAGTATAGTTTTATCCAAGTGATTATGACATCGATTTTGAAGTAGTCTTTCTTCTCAGCTGTTTTTGTGGGTTTCCTCCTTTTTCAACAAGGTAAGTTCATTCTTCTTCTTTGATTTTGATTGATGTTCCATATTCTTGTTACATTTATTTGGTGCAGGACTTGGCGATTATCACAATTGTGAAAAAAGACAATATCCAAACTAGAACTATTGCTTCTCAAATAATGCAACGAAGTCACACTAGCCCAAGACTCGCAACCAAAGAAGAAGAAGAACAGACCAAAAGATAACAAAATAGGGGAATAACACAATTCTTATTCAAAGATGAATAGAATTACAATCTAACACGAGGAGCACCACTTACACATCAATACGGAAGATTTTACACTCTTTCTCTTGAGAAAAACAGTTCATCCTTGAGTATATTGATTAGGAGGGTTTTTTGGTAGAAGAGGAGATAGATTTGGTGAAAGTATGGGGTGGTTTATATAGGCACAAAGGAGGCATACGAAAATGCTATGGTGAATGAACCTTGGG
>JAUPMG010000011.1:10930578-10943041 GCA_031762675.1 Pachysandra terminalis
TTATGAGCGTAATCCTGTTTGGTTCCACACCTGATTTCTGCATCTGAAGGAAACATTCAAGTCCTTCCTTGAACCAGAAGTTTTGTGTGTACCCAGAAATCATAACTGTCCAAGCAACTACATCTCGCTCTGGCATCTGATCAAACAGTACCTGAGCTTCTTCTACACGACCCCATCTCATATAACCAGAGATCAATGAGTTCCACGAGAACTGATTCCTCACAGGCATTTCATCAAATAACCTATGGGCAAGCTCGATCTTCCCATTTCTTGCATACCCATCGAGCATCACACTCCAAGAAACCACATTCTTCTCTACCATTTCACTGAATATCTGATGGGCAAGCTCCAATTCTCCAAGTTTCACATACCCAGTAATCAAATCGTTCTGAGAAACAACATCAGGTTCAGAACATCTAACAAATACCCTAGACGCATCCTCGCATTCCCCACATTTGGCGTACATTCTAATAAGAGCTCTTTGAACGAAAACATCACCATGGAAACCTCTCTTGATAGCTTGTGTATGGAGCTGCCTGCCTTCTCTAATGGCGGATAGCTTACGACAAGCTTTGAGTAAAAAGGGAAACGTGTACCCATCTGGGATAAAAACACCATTATCTAAAAGATGATAGAATGTGAGAATGAAGTCTTGAGGAGAATCACTTTGTTCGGACAAACGTCGCTGTAAACGAAGAGAAGGAGACGAAGAAGAAGAAAGAGCTTTAGAGGGTTTGTAGGAAGAGAGCGTGGAGAGTTTTGTGTAACGATTTCTTGCAAGAACACGATCTGGGACATGAGATCGTTGCTTGTGAGAGGAAACAAACATGGGTAGTTCAGGTTGGAATTCTGATTTCTGAGTGGAACCTGTGGAGGAACTTGGTCGAACCCAAAACCCCTATTAGAAAGTCATAGGACGGACTTAGAGTCCCAAAAATATAAGGCTGTGAACAGGGCTTGGGTGGGTAAGACCTAAATTTTCTTTTCATCGGACTGGACTTGGTCCGAGCAAGACCCAACCCATTTATAAAGGGACCCATAGGTCCTGGCGACCGATGGCATCTCCTGGTTTCCCGCTAATTGGGTAAGGGTTTCCATGTTCCAGTGGAAACACCTGATCCAGATCCAGACGAGACTCACCCAGGATGTCTGGTGGAGTGGTGGTCGGCCCACCTGAAAATAGTAGGCACCAACAGATTTGTCATTTGGCCCGAATCACGTACCTCAAAATACACAAACTTATATATAAAGTGGAAGATCTTTATTGAACCCAAAAAACGTCTCACATCGGTATGTATGATTACTAGAACCACACACAATAGTGTCTACGCTCAAATGACTAGATCTCTAGTATGGGAGGATCAAAAGCAAATCCATCTCTCTAATGGAGGAAGAGATGATTAGAGAAAGAGAGGAGAGATTCTCTAGAATTAGAGTCCAACATAAGAAGCATGGAAAGAAGGGAGGAGAAGTCTTCTATCCATAGAAGATTCAACTCAAGTCCACCTTGTACTCTTATCTCCTAAACAACAGGAAAGAGTCAAACCACACTTGACTCTCACCGATCCCAACCAATGTGGGGGACCCGAGTATACCCAACCTAGTGGGCCAACTAGGTCAACCCAACCTAGTGAGCCAACTATGTCGACCCAACTCAAAAATCAAACAGGCCAGAATCTGGCATGGATCAAGGAGTCCTCCCAACTATGGTTGTAAACGAGCCGAACCGAGCTTTACCCAGCTCGGCTCAGGCTCGCTAAAATAATGAGCCTGTTTTGGGCTTACGCTCAGCTCGTAAGCCTAAATGTTGAGCTCAAGCTTGGCTTATTAGAGCCGAGCCAAGCTAGCTCGGCTCATTGACAGCCCTAAATCCTTCAACCATCTAAATATATGTAAACTACTTCAATGGAATTCTTAGACAGAGTAACGTAAACCTGATCTGTCTCACGATATTAAAATATGATACATGGATTTATATATCATATATATGACCGAGCCGAGCTTTAACAGCTCAGCGTCAGTTAAAATAATGAGTCTTTTTTTGGGCTCATACCTGGCACACGAACCTAAATATTGAGCTCAAGCTCGACTCATGCGAGCCGAGCTCCCGACAACCTTGATCAGGGGCATGATAACAACCAGGTGGCAATTTGTCTATTTTAAAGAAACAAAAGCAAAGCAGGCCAATTGTCTGATCACCAAGCCATGGCCTATATTTCAGGCCAGACTTGCACTGCCAAGCCATGCCAAGGCTCCCATGTTGAATTGCCCATAAGAGAGCCATTGCAAATAATTATATACAAGATACTAATAGCACAAACAGGAAAACAGGGAATACCTAGCAACAAATCTTTAGATAACCATCTTCTGTTCCAACAAGAAACAATCTTGAGAAAGGCAGGATACTTATGCTCGATAAGACGGATACGTTCCTTGTTCCTGAATCTGCTGTATAGAGCTTCTGGGGCATAACGCGTTGCTTCTGGCCCTACCACATCGCACACAGACCCAGTTCATAAGGAGAATTACTTTGCATAACATCAACAAAAGAAATTTCAAAACAAATAAAGAGCAGGAAATGGAAAAGGTTCCGTGACAAGTCACAGCTAATTCGATCTAATAAAGCAGGAACCCTTGTGGTGCCCTCCTTGCGCGAGCATTAAAACTCGCAAGCAGGCTGAACTCAAGGTTTCCTGTTTAAACAATCAAAGAAAGAAGGATATCACTACCATGACTTACTTCATCTGCCGATCTCGATAAAGAGGAAAGCCCAATAGCATTTCTTGAAATTGAAATCACATCTTGCCCCCAAACACAGAAACCAGACACACCATCTGTATGACCTCTGAAAACACTGGATTGAGATGGACAGTTCCTGCAAGAAAAGTCCATTAATTAAACCAGTTACCACTTGAAATTGACAAGTTCTAGAGCATTAATCTGCAAATGCCATCAATTACATAGAACAAAATAAATGAAGAAAGACGAGTCATATTTGTAAATTGCCGAAATGAGATTTTTTTTTTTCAATTATTTCGTTGCTCAACTCTCATTTGTGTTTATAGATTTTCTTCCGTGTAAGGTGACTGGCATGAAATAAGATGATTGCCTTCTAGTACCGATACATCCCTTAAGAAACATGTACAGTTAAGTGCTTCGTTTTCCTTATAAAATGTCATCACCTCCAGGTGAAGCACATGAGAAGTACTCCTTGATGCATCTGATCTTGTTTCTAGCTCCTAAAATACTCGATCAAATTTGGGTCCATAAAGAAGAAGAATGGTTTCTTTACCACATAACGTAGGGCTGTAAACGAGACGAGCTGAGCTTTTCCCTACTCGGCTCGGGCTCATGAACCTTGAGCAAGGCTCAGGCTCGGCTCAGACTCATTAAAAAATTTTGGGCTCAGGCTCGACTCAAGCTCGACTCGCAAAAAAACTTAATTTAGTACAAATACATTAATATTATAGTTCGAGATTTATATTATATATAATATAATATACTAATATATATGATTAATAATAATAGATAATATAAAATATATGAATATGGATGTATATACTTATATACAAACCGAGCCGAGCTTTAACCGAGCTGAGCCTACGCAAGCTCGACTCGAGCTCGTTAAGATGATGAGCTTTTTTTCGAGCTCAGATGCGGCTCGTGAGCTTAATTATAGATCTCAAGCTCGACTCTTTGACAGCCCTAACATAAAGAATGCTATTAAGCAAGGCTGATTTTGCCTAATCGAGTGAATTCATAAAGCATTACTGCATGATTAGAAAACATAACAAATCAGGCATATGTCTGTTATTGTACGAGTACCTTCTTAGGTCCCAAACACGTATGCTTTTATCAAGAGAGCTGGAAACAAGCAAATGATCCTCTGGTGCAGCCAACTACACATACAAAATGAGTTTATAAAACTATGCTTCAAATTAAAATTTCAACTTGGTATGGAAATTTATCCAAACCTTTGTGATATAACCATCATGAGCCCGCCAAAAAGCAATAATGCTTCCACTCCTTGAATCCAGCAGCCTGCAATGACCAGAACTTAATCCGGATGCAATCCAAGATGATGAAGCAGCAGCTCCATATGCCGGCATTTTGTCAGACCCACATGAGCAAATCGCAGAGACAAGACAAGAAAAAGAGGATTCTACAGTTTCACTCCTCCAAAGATGAAGTTTGCGACCTTGAGCAACGTCAATGAATCTGAATGGTGCAACAAAGACCTTAAAATCTGACTTCGAGAAAAGAAACATTCTAGGGTTACATCAATTGGGAACACAGAACTCACTATACAATTTAGAATTTACCTAAGTGAACCATTCCCAGTGCCAGCAACAAGCTTGTCCACAGATTCTAAGTGATGAATACAGGTGTACAAGCTCCCATCAAATGCACTAGTCAGCAATCCACCAGATACTGTTTTGGAGTTCAGCATATTGACCTGATCGGTATTCATCTTTGATACAGAAGTTAAAGAACTAACAAGATGTGAGGGATTTGTGGAGGATTCAGCATAGGCTGATATTAGCTTTCCAGTTTGGCTCTTCCATACATGTATCATCCCATCACATGAAGCTACCCTTCCACTTGAAGACAGGACACAAATGTCATTCACTACCTGAAATTTACACAAGCCATCAACATTAAAATTGTTAAGACAACCAGAAAAGAATTGTTAAGACACAAATAACATAAGCCTCACAAAGAGGTGAACCTAGTAAAGTTCTTTTGGGCATAACAACCCAATAGGATACAGTGCATCTAACAAAAAGAAGAATAGGATTATGGTCACATATCAATGAATAAATAAAAAAGAAAGAACAAGAGAGATGGCGGGAGCACTATTCTAAAAATAGAGTAAAATCTTTCAAAATCCATCAATAAACCTACTCACTAGTCACTAGTCTATCTGCACCAAAGATTACCAAACATAGAGTAAATACAATAAAAACCATATAACCGCAGTCAATTGACTCAAAATCATGAATTGCATGCAATTTGCAATGGAAAGATGCTTCGGAGGAAATTGATTGCTAAAAGTTTTTAAGACAATTGACATGAAATGACTTTTCTGTTTTTTTACTTATTAAAATATGAAAGCAATTATTGCTGACATTTCAGCAGAAAAGACACAAAGTGATTGTCATTTTCTGATTCCCCAAACCCAAATATACATATTTTTATAAGTTCAATCTAAAAATATAGAGAATAGGAAAGGTATCTTAAGCAATTAATCAATTCGCATTCCTAAATAATCAGAAAACAGATAGGCATCTTATCCACATTAGTACAGAATGAAGTAGGCAGAACACAGACAAAAGAAAGTAACCTCCTCATGGCCGTAATAACCAGACACGCAATCCATTCTGGGCAATTCCCACTTTTGAACAGTCCCTTTAAATCCTGGGCCAACTCCTCCAGTGAAAATTGTAGATTCATCATGGCAAACAGCTAAAGATCTTAGAACTCCAGGATGTGCACGGGCAGAGTAAATAATAGATGCTCTGATCTTCCATGGAAGTTCATCTTTAAGTCCCCCAACACGACCAAGAAAATCAGGTCCATACCAACTAGCAGCAGGACTAGGGAACCAAAACCAGGGTTCACGCTTAACAAGATTTGATGCCACGACGTGTCTATTAACTTGAATCTTCTGAAAATCTTGCAACTGTTTAATAGACATCAAGTTCTTGGCACCTCTACCCCCTTGTGATTGTGGTATTGACCACCCAACGCCATTAAGCAACAGTTTAGCAGGATTGTACTCGGATGTTGATATCTGGCGGAAAATGGGCCTTTTAACATTTGTACTTTCTATTCCACTTCTAGATGATTCCCCTATAAATTCCCACTGAACAACAACAGGCATAGAAACATGAAGAAGAACAAATAAAAGAGTGATGTAATATTGGTCAACAAATAACTTTAGGTTTATTCTTGGCAAAACATAGTACCTTCCAGTTATGAGACCGCTGAAGGAATTGCTCAAGAAGCAACCATGTAGCACAACACTGACGAAGTTTTTCTATACCAAGAATTGAAGCAAGGGAAGGATACAGAAGCAACCTGCATATAGCAAAGCAAACTTACATATCATAACAATATGAAAATGAATGTAGAGCTGCTAGTTCAGGTATACTGCAGGGTATTGAAGCAGATAATATAAATGTGCACCCACACAAGGTCCATACGGCTTTCAATTTGAGCCTCCTCATCAAATTTTGACTTTGAAACCTTTAAGCTTCTGCCAAAAGAACAGGACCCATTGGTCATTTCTTGAGAAAAAGCTAGTTCATCGAATATCTCTTTGAGTTGTGGCAGGACATGTAATGCTGTGAAGTCTGGTCCAATACGCTGACAAATTGAAATGAGTGTAGTAGCAGCAACCTGACCAACAAAAGTTAATATTGTAACTGGTTAGCTGCCATTTGAGATGTGTGGAAGAGAAGAGAAGCCATTAGACTAATGCAGCATGTTGTGCATACTCTCTTTATAATAGGTGATGGCAATTCAGAAAAGCATATAAGTAATTGACAAACATTACAATGGAACAACTTCCAATAAAATGCACGATTCTTCTCAAAAAAAAAAATATTAGGATTTTTAACCGGAAACATGGACAGCTTATCCCAAAGACAACAAGAATGGCTTCAAATCTAGTTTAACTCCCAAATACTAAATTACAGAATTTACAGCTAATTTTCTTTCAGTTAAATAGTCAGCCACTGTTTTCATTGTTTTTCCAAATTAACAGGATCTCTTCTGATATCGTACTTTGTAACATATTGTCAGTTAAAAGGAGGACCCATCCTGGGTCTATCAGGATAGGGCAATGCGATAACAGCCAGCACAACAAAACAGAGTGAAGGAAAATACCTGGAGGACTGGAAGGTCCAGATGATTCTGGATAAGAACCTTAACATGGAGGCAACATTTGTCCTGTAAAGTTTCAGCAGATGCATTATAAATTATTCAAACCTATTTGAAGTGTTCAAAAAAGTCTGGATTATGTTCATATAAAAATAGGAACGATTTGTACTTCAACCAGCTCCTTGACGACCACCTCCTTTGGCAAGACTGTAACCAGGCCATCTATTGTCACAAGACTATCAATAAGAGCTAAAGCATTCCAGCTTTGCATAGGCTCAGGCTTATACACATTTGAAACATCAATGCAGGAAAGAATAACATTTTTCAGTAATGGGAGAAGCTGTCTGATAACGAAATTTTCTCCAAAAAGCCCACCTGGAATGTAAAAGCAGAAAACTGGCTTACAATCTATCGATATTAGTTCCAACTCTTACATCAATACCACAATTCGATGAACCGAAAATACCAATTCTAACCAGGACATCGATTCCGTCAGTACAGAGTCCTTTCCCAAAACAATGAACTAGTGGTAAAATTGTCTGGTTTAAGAGATTCAAAGGTTAGGAATCCATGACAACAACAACAATAGCATTAGTAATAAAAATAAAAGTAACAAGAATCACATATACCTGTCGTGGTGTTTAGCCATTTTACACGGCTGCTACATTACCATTAAATAACAAAGATACCCTCAGTTCTAATTAATGACTAAATTATCCTCAAGAAACATTGTGGCCCAATTAATTTCTGACCACAAGAGGATTCCTCCAGTAGACACTGGAACTGATCCTTACTATTTCTCAAACCCACTATCTCATTTATCTCCTTCTAACAAAGAAACAATACAGGAAGCAATGAATTGAATAAACCTGATGAATTGTAACAGGTACACCAAGCTCTTCACTAGAGCCAATCAGCAGCACAGACGCGGCAGCAGCGGAATTTTTGTGAGACGATACACACAAATTTGAGATGACCAATGGATGTATTGACTCCAGATATGCTTGTTTACCAAGCTGCTTCCATATTTCCCGCACAAATGAATCTTGGAGAAGAGAGACCTTCAAGTGTGAGTAATCTGAAGCCTGATATAACTATCATAATAAATAAGAAAGTCACAAAATGATAAATTTAATTACACAAGTGGGAAGTTTATGAACTAAGTTCATAACTAGCCTGCAGGATCTTCTGAATGGCAGGCAAGATTAAAGTCTTTATTGCTTCAGGTTTCAAGCACTTTAAGAATTCTTTCAACAGGAAAAAAGCACACTCGGCCTCGGTATCTGACAAAGAAGTCCCACTCCCAACAAGTGGCAACCAGTAGGGAGCACACATTTCAGCAGCAAATGTTCCTATGGCTTTCAAGGCTCCTTGTCTTGCAAATTCCGCAGCATATTGAAGAAGAGATCCATCTTTTGCTATAAGCTCAAGTGGGGCAAGAAATAGGTAAGTTGACCTGACTGTCATGGGAAAATACGGTGATTCCAGAAGACATTTTGCCGAAGGCCTCCTGAAGAGTAAAAGATGAAGAGCAATTTAGACTATAGATAGGAAAAATACAGCAGCCATGTAAACATGTAGATAAATTATATAGGAGAAGGAACAATAAGTAGTCTACAAGCCCCATTTAAGTATTTAACCAAAATATTCAATAAAATGTACTGAAATTGTGAAGTTTATACCTTCTCCAATCCCTCTGGATACATGCTTCAACAACTACTGCAACATGGGGAGGAAGTTCCTGCATCAGTCCTGGTAATACCCCTCTCTCTGTGTACATGGCTAATGAGTTTTTATCAAAGAGTGGCCTCTTCAAATAAAGTTCTGCTAAGATGCACCCAACAGAAAATATGTCCTCCGCAACATCTTCTGAAGGGGACCCCAAGTAAGTTGACTTCTGCCTCCACAGCAATAAATCTTGAAATCCCATTTCACTATTATCATCCACCTCAAGATATTCGAGAAGATTGCTTAAATCAATATCAGATGGTACCTGAAAGTTTCTACCAGTGCCAAGTGTTTTAGGCGTCTCGGTTTCAATACTCTTGCTCGATGACTCTTCCATTAAAGAGTCATTCTTAACGAGATTTCCCTGACGGTAGTGATAGAGTGGGCTCAAATGCCCAGCATGGTCACAAAAGAAAGTTGCTTCCTCTAATTCTTTCAGATAAGAAGTTTCCAGAAGGAGAGATTTCTCAGACTTTACTCCATTAGATAGACATTTATGGGTCACTGATCCATTGGAGTTATCATGTGGCTTCTGTGTGAAACATTGGCGGATAGGATGTGGTCTAGTAAAGAGCTGACGGCGCCCCATAGACCTCGGCATCATGGGCTCTGATGCTGGCAGCATAACATTCTTAGCTGCAATAGCTTCTTGACCTGACATCTTGTACCCAAAGGTGATATCTATCCACTGATGGATTTGCAGTGAGACTCGATTGCTTTCCAGAGCATCACGATGCAATTTGATGAACTCGTCAGGGCTGCTCGCCCATGAAGGTACTGCTAGATCGTTCATACCCAAATGAAGAGAAGAAAAAATCCGAGAGTCGCTATAGAACTCCGGAATGCACTCATCAGGTGTCCATTGGTAAAGTCTTTGCATATTAGAAGGATACTCATTAGGTTCATAGACAGAACGAACAGCCAAACGAAGTACACTCAAAGGTAATCTTCTTGCCTTGTAACTGCAGACAGCAAGTTCAGAAAGACAGTCATCCGAAACATGATGTGGAATTTCAGATGTTGAATACGTGAAGTCCAACTGTTCATCACCTTTTGCTAACCTCCACTTGCTCTTGCTTAGATCCCGCCAACCTGCATCAGAGTTCTCATCAGGTCTCACACTGAAATCAATCACCCATGGCATTATTGGGTGAAATGTGTGGTCTCCCCACCTTCTCCCAGCCAATCTGTTCAAGATTAGAAGGTATTCGTAATTACTTAACTCTCCCCTCCACCACCGCATAAATTCTGAATGCCAATCCAATGATGAGGAAAGCTTCATATCAGCATAAGCACCACGACAAGAACAATGCTCAATGCTGCAACCTATCCTTGAGGAAGAAATAACAGGGCATTCTTCTTTGTTCCTCGAGCTTAAGCTGCCTCTTAACTGAAGCTTATCACACATGCTCAGCCAAGACCAGCATGATCTGGTCAACATTACGCGAGAGGGGAATAAATTGCCATGGGCAACCCCAAGGCCATGCATGTAAGCTAGGGCAGATAGCATCTGGTAGATTAAAAACCTTATATGCCACTCAGACTTTATAGCATATGGGCTATAGTACAAAATGTTTTCAAGGGTATAAGGGGTTTTTGGAAACAATATATTAATACAACCTGGTGTTTTTAGCATCCCTAGCACGGGCGCAACATTTGGATGCCTCACGCAACCTGGAACATTGTTATCGGCAAATGAAGGTATCCCAACTAAACTAAGAAAAATTATACTGTCTCGTCCCGTTGCTTTTCCTTCAATTAGAAGATTAAGTGACGCCAACACATAATCTTCCACAGACCCAGACAAGAAGTTGGAAGCAAGTTCTTCAACTAAAGAATAAGAACCAATGCCAACGTAAGCAATTGGAGCCAATGCAGTAATTATCCTTGAGCAAGAGATTTCTCCACAACAGTGGAAGATAGAACTATCAGTTTCTACCTCACATATGGCTCTTCTTCTACCAAACTTCAAAGAACACTGGGACTCGCTGGCTAAAGAGGCTGATGGAATAGTTTCCTCGCTGAAATTTCCAACATTGACTTGTAAATTATCTTGAACTGATAGAGACATATTATCCTTCTCATATGAGTTCTCAGTACTTCCCGAGAAATCCTCACTGCAAACAACAGAGTGAAGTTCGATCATTTCATATCATTTACTGACCCAAAAGGTGATCATATGATAAGACATTCTGTCATTCTCTTATAATTATGTTTGCTTCTTGTGCTTTCTTTCTTTACCTTTGAACTTTGTACCATAAAAAATAAGCTTGATGAACTCTATTTTTATCCTTCATTTTTGAAACATAATACCAATAAAATAAGATTTTTTTTTTTTGGGTGATGTGGAACCCCAACCCCACTTAGTGGGGGCAGGGTAAAACCCGGATACATGACCCCACCCACAAGGACCATATATTAGGTAAGCCCGGGGACTTGAACCTTAGACCTCTAGTTCCTGAGCTGGAGAGCCTACCAGTTGAGCTAACCCGTGTGCGTTAGGTGACTACAAACATGTTTTGGAAATGTTTGGATTATATATAACTCCATAATCAAAGCTATCAAACAGAAAAAACCATCCAATTAGAATACTCCCTCAATGCCAGTGGATACTTCTATCTTCAAGACATTAGCAAAGGAGAACCAATTCTATCTACCTTCTTCCTACTACACTCAATATTAACTATTGATTTAGTCTTGAAAAACTTCAACAAATTTTCACATCCCATTGTTCAAATTTCGTTCGTTTTACAACATTTTCAAAATTTTGGAAGAATTATAGCTTCTGTTTGCATTAACTTTTCTTTTCTTCTAGGTAAATCTAGTGAATTTATGAAGTACGTAGAGAAATTCTAAGTTTACAAAAATACATTCTCTAGATCGCGATTATTTTAATATTATAACTACAATCGGATTTTAGAATTGTACAAAACAAAACAGCTAGAATCTGCAGATCAAATGCACTTACACATATTTTGCCAAGCACTCATCTTCATAACTCGGTACACGCACCAATACAAACTGAGCTGAAACCTCCCCAGTGGAGTTCTCCACCTGCATTAGAGCATATAGATATTAAACCAACCATCCACATGAACACACAAAACCTAATACACAGACGATTAAAGTTCCATAATTCAAATCCAAGAAGCAATAGCGAGGGCTAAATCATCAATAAGCGATCCGCGTTTGATCGATATCGAATTGAAGAAACGATTGCGAGAGATAACAACACCAATAAGCTATGATCGAGATCGAATTGAAGAAATGATAATTATATACAGTGAGTTTCGAAGAATGTAGACTATAAAACAATACCTGAACAAGAGCCCTAGAGCCGAAGGGAAGAGCTGAATCGGAGATTCCATGTAAGAATATCAATTTGTCTGCGAAATCCGTCTGGATTTGACGTTGCAGACACTCGAAGCACGTTTGATCTTCCATGGACGTAGCTTCAACTGCTTTAATTTCCCTCCATTTTAACCGGTTTCTTTTGGATTCCAATGCAACTCAGGACTATTGATCTTAGACCGACTTGGCATGAAAGATAATGAATAGTTGTTTAAATCAATTTTCCAATCAACGGCTGAAATTAAGCCTCTAATATATGATGACCGTTGATAGGTAGGTAGGTGTCAAGTTGTGCAAATTAGGCCTGATTTAACCAGTTTTGGGAAAGGTAATCTGGTATACAATATATTTATAAACTATTTAACCAACAATACTGATGATCCGGCTGTCTAAATTAATCACTTTTGGCATGATCTTAGAATGCATATATATATATATATATATATATATATATATATATATATATTATTAAAATATAAATATAATATATAAAAAAAAA
>JAUPMG010000011.1:10958881-10971227 GCA_031762675.1 Pachysandra terminalis
TGCAGATTACATATGGAGCTCCAGTTTATCGACTTCGTTTTCTGGAAGACCCATGTTTGTGGACAGTTAAACTCCACGTAATAGGTTAGCAGAAGTGCTTAGCATGATATTCATTTTATACTTGCATTTGCAAGAAAAGTATTGGATTGTTTTCCTGTTCCATGAAGTATTTATATTATGCAATCTTAAAATACTGTAAAATTGGCCGTTTATTTCTTGATTCTCATAATATTGGTAACTGCAAATTTTGATACTTAAAAGCATACTTGGCCTACTTTTCTCATGATTCTTATATATTTGTGATGCATATATGATTCTTTTTTTTTCCCAGTAGGGATATATCAATTACTCTTTTGAAAGTTTGATCCCTAATAAATGTTACATTATAATTACTGAACTACTGATGCATAAATTATCATTACCCTTTTTTAAAAATTCACAACTTTTTGTTGACGAGTATTTCAAGAAATTGCTTTGGTGGTAAAAGAGTACATAATAGCTTCAACCGGAAAAAAATATAACTAAAAAGACTAAAAAACAAAAGAAAGAATAGAAAAGAAAAGCAAGAAAGAAACAGAGAGAAGAGGGAGTGGGAGAACTAAATTAAAGTTAAGATGTCATGGGTCTCAGATCTTTGCAATTCTTTTTCAACATACTGAATGACCAAATGTCCATCTGATGAAACTTTCTACTTCTCTCTTTTATAAATAGAGGATATTTATATCTTTTTTGATTGAATGGTAATTTAGTTTATTTATAGTTGGTTCTTTGTAGGGATGTACAAACGTGTTGGGCCGTGCGTGCTGGCTTGGCCCGGCACAATTTAGGTCGTTCCCAGGCATGGCACGGTACAATAGGCCTTATCATGCCGTGCCGAACCTGGGGCTCATGGCCCATGGCACAGCCCAGGCACGAGCATGATTCATTTTTTACCCAATTTATAGGCAAAGCACGAAGCACAGCCTGGCCCAGCACGATAATAATTGTACCCCGTGCTGGGCCAGGCCTAGGGCCCAAAAATTAGGCATGGCACGGAGCATGGCCGGCATGCACAGCCCGCATGTATATCCCTAGTTCCCTGTAGGATTCATCCCGTGAACCTCTTGGTGGATTCCTTCTTATGTTTGACTTGGTCTATAGTTAGAGATCATGCATTTTGTTATGGTATAATTTATCATTCTCCTCTGATACTACGATGCAGCTTTTTTTGTCATTTTATACATTCTTCTTCAGATCATACCAATTGTGAAATGTGGACATACTTCCTAGGCAGGTTCTCTCTATTAATTGCACTAGAAAGTGTGAATTCCATGGCATGTCCACAGCTTCTGGTTGAGTGGAGATTTCACAAAAAACATAACAGGTATTTGATGCATAGAACTATGGAATTGTGCAAATTCCTGTATCAGGCTGTGTTTGGCTTTGCTCAGAATGAGTGTTTTTTAGTTAATTTTTGCTCAAATAAAAGCACTTGGAGTTCTTGTGATTTTTCTGCTATTCAGCTTCGTATTATTTCTACATTGTGCTTTTTGACTAAAGCCTGTAGCACCAGCAAGTACGAAAACTGTTGATTTGAGGCAAGTACGAAAACTGTTGATTTGAGATTTCACATGACACATCTATTTATTTTTCTACACGATGACATGATGTGCTGCTTCCAGTTCTATCCTTCAATTTTCATTATATCTGCTTCTTAATATTATGGTTTGAAAAGAGGAAGATCGCCCTTAATCTGATTGACTTTCAACAATTTATGCAGATAAGCTTATGCTCGAGAGTAGCTCGGAGCATCAGAAGTGGGAGTTAACCAATCCTGTTCCATTAGACGATCTCTGTAGCTCAGCAGATGCAGTTCTTGGACAGAATCCTGATGTGCATTTTATCTATGTCTGCACCAAGGTCAGTAGCAATGCTGCCTCTTTTCAGCAACTTGTTATCAAGTCTACTAGTTTCAAATTTTTGTCAACTCTGATTGTTGAACATGACTGAGATGATCTTGCAAACAATCACCCTTTCACCCCAACTTGGTAGAACTTTGGGTTCTTAAAAAAAAAATCATGACTAGGATACTTAAGGTTCATGTTGTTCTTCATTTCCAGGATGAGTCTCTTAAGATCGGGACTAGCGCATGAGATCAGATGTTGAAGGGGAGGAGGATGAAGAATCCTTTCGGGGTTTCATTTCTAGATTTTAATCCTGTATTGTGATAATTAATAAAGAACAGTTGATAGTTCTTCTGTGATTTAACTAGTATTTTGATTTTGAGATGAAATCTTTCGCATTTGAACCGGGTTAATTTTTTTTTTTTTCCCCCAGTTAAGATTGATTATATGTTTGAGTTTTTTGACCTTTTTGTGGGTAGGATTAATAGCTGAAAGAAGAAGCCATCTATGGCAATGTCTGAAGGAAAGTGGCTGGACTTGCACCCTGTTAGAAGCCATCTAATTCTGATCAAGGGCTGTGAGTGTTCAATCAAGTTTATTAAACTTTACAGGTGAGACCACCCGATCATACAGATGGACCATACTTTTCTCTGGTAGAGAGAATTTTAGGATCATCTATGATCTGGGGCTGTGGTTGGTTCGTTTTGAACTATTTGCATCTGTCATACAGGGTCTCAGCCTAATCTTTAAACCCAAAAAAGAAAAAAGAAAAAAAAGGTTGAGGATAACATTCATTGGCGTATCTGGCCCCAGAAATACAGGAATGTTTCAGTGTTGACCGTTGAGTAAAATAGACCATTAAATCTAATCCATAACTAAATATCTTTATTTAAACTAGTGACATGCACGTGCTATACACAAATAATTGAATTATTAATTTTTTTTTCGGTGGCCCATTGGACCTTATCACTTCTCTAGCGGAGACTTTTGGGGTGATCTATGATCTAGGACTTAAGGACCGTGTAAATGTTCTTAATCATAACTTGCTTAACACGTGGCTATTACAATTGGCTAAGGCTGCGTTTGACTCAGCTTCTATAAGTATTTATTGCAGCTTATAGCTTATATAAGCACTTTTTAAAATTAAATATGTGTTTGGTAGTGCTTATGGGTAAGTGCTTACCCATAAGCACTAGAGGAAGGCTACCCATAAGGAGAAGCTGCTCTCAGGAGCCTCTCCCAAGTTCTTATGGGTTATGCTATTTCACAACTTTAGTAATATTTTAAAAATACCTATTTTACCCCTAAACTTTATAAGCACTTAAATAAATGTTATTTCTAAACTTTAATAATATTTTTATAATACTTATTTTATCCCTAAACTTTTATTAAGCACTTACATAAATGTATTTACCAAATACTATTTTCTTCAAATAAACAATTTATTGTTGCTGTGGATAAGTCCTTCTATAAGCAGAAGTTGGGCCAAACACTGCCTAAACCTCTCTGAAATATCAATAAAATTGATTGGAAGTTACTAGATCAAGCTGATTTTTGGTATGTTTAAACTTTAATATTTGTGGTGGGACTCACAAACACCCTTAAGCCCCCCACCCTACATTTTAGGGTTGTAACTAAGCCGAGTCTAATCGAGCTTTGTCCAGCTTGTAAACCTTGAGCAAGGGTTAGACTCAATTCAAGCTCGTTAAAATTTTTGACTCATGGTCTGCCCGTTAAAAAATTTGGGATTCAGGTTCAACCCCTAAAAAAAGTTTAGATTAGTAGAAATATATTAATATATTAAAATGTATGTTTCATATAATTAGTACAAATATATTAATATATTAAAATGTATGTTTCATATAATGCATAACATGAGATATACGAATATGGATGTATAATCTTGTATACAAATTGAGATCGAGCTGAGCTTTAACTGAGTCTAGGTTACTCAAGTTTGGCTCATAGTTGTTAAGATAATGAGCTATTTTTCAGGTTCAAGTTCAGTTCACGAACCTAATTATAGAGCTCAAGCTAGCTCGGCTCGTTGACATCCCTACGAACATTAGGTCACCCTGCTTAAATGCCATAAAAACATCATTAATATGAATATAATCACAAACATTATATTGAAGGTTAGTTTTTTTTTTTGGGTATTGAACGTTATTAGTTGCTCAAACATAATAGATTCTGGTATTTTTCTACCCAAAAATAAAAAAAAAAGTTTATTTGGTATTGACCGGAAGTAGCTTCAGGTGTAAACGTACGCTAACATTGTACGATAGGGTATCCCACAGATTAAGGGCGTGAATCGTGACGGGTGTCGTAGCTGCACCAGATCTTAAATTAATGCTGCCACCTCGGATCGAACCTGTAGTATAAAAACGGGTTTTCGTGTGGACGAGACCTTGACTTTTCGCTCTCTTTTTCTCTCTCTAGCATACGAGTAGTTTTCCTATAAAGTCTGGTTTTTCTTTCGCCATATTCTTTTTCCATTTCCTTTGTTCGCTCTCTGGGGCCCTTTGAGCGGACGGCTTTTACCTGTTTTAGGGTTTTAATTTCTCGATTCTCTCTTGATCGTCATTTTCGTTGATCACTCACACAGATACGCCCAATCTCTCTCCTCTCTCCACATTTCGAAGAAGAAGGGATTTTTCATTTATGTTCTCGCAATCGATTCTCGATCGAGTGGATTAATAAAGCTCTTCCGTTCGATTCTTCTCTGCAAATTTGCTTTGTCTTAATGCACTTGTAAGGAGCGTTGTGCTGATGAAAAGAGGGGTTTTGTTGTTTGGAGTGTTGCTTACGGATGGCTGAGAGCAGAAGATATGTGTCGAATCAACAATTAGGTCAGTTTTTTTGATTCTTCATTTGCTGTAAATTTTATGCGCTCTATCTGACTCAACGTTCTAAGATATATTTTGTTTTTTTTTTTTTTATTTTGCGGAGGATTTTTTGAATTGGGAATAGGTTATATTGATGTGTGTTATGTGCCAAACCGTTGTTCCAAAAGTCCCACGACTTATGGAAACTCATTTGGTTAAGTACTTAACACTTAGCACCGTAACACCGGACCGTAACACGGCCAATCTTCCGTAGCCGACGTCCACGGCAGTCCACTCTATCGACACTGACCCACCCGCCTATCAGTATTCAATGACTTGGCACCATGCCCATTACATAATGTGAAAGGATTGTTTGTTACTGAGAATGATGGATTAGGGACATTAATCCTATTAGTATAACGTTAGCTTTGATTTTTTTTTTTTTCTTGTTCTTGATTTCTTTCTCGTGGTGAAGTAATTATCATTCTTTTAGGTTCTTTGCTTGCCTGCAGTTTCTGTTTGGTTTATGAGGAGCACATGTAATTCATATTCCTTTCATCTTTTGTTAACCCTTGCAAGGTTTTAAATTTCGATTTTTCCTGAGATTTCGCCACAGGGCGTGGCAAAATTTCGCCTACAAAATGGGGGAATATTGGCCCCATATTTTGTGTTGCCAGACTAGAAAATGACGACATTTTGCTGGCATGCCGTTGCATGCGGACGAAATTTAAAACCTTGCTTTTGAGTACATTTTGCTTGTTAAGTAAGCTGCAAGGTCACTTACCATATAGAATGTGCACCGATCTATTGTGATTGACAATTTCTGGCGAGTTAACTATTAGTTAGTGCCTTAGTGGGTACGAAAGCTGAAATAACATAATGTAGTGGTGCAATTTGAAGATATCTACCAGTAAGGAGTTGTATCATGTGTATTCTCCTTGTTTACTGTATAGATACTGTAAAGAGTTATTATCATTTCCACTATTTCTGCTCATAAGAAAATGAATTGTTGAACAGACCTTCATCAGATACTGATAGAAGCACAGCACCGTTGGCTCCGTCCAACTGAAGTTTGTGAAATTCTTCGCAACTACCAAAGGTTTCAGTTAACACCAGATCCACCCAATAAGCCTCCAGGTATGCTGTTGACGCTATTTTCAGTTGATTTGGTATATTCAATCATGATGTTGAAGTGTGTTTGGCGAGTTAAATCACTCGTTTATACTTCATGGCTGATATCTATGTGCGTCATTGCTGTAAGAGCAGGAGTTGTTCTACTACTGTGGTTATATTATAATATGCAATTCAATGAGCTTGAGCATTATTGTTTTTTCTTAAAAAAAAAAATTGTTTAGTTTCCTTTTAATTTCACTTTTTGTTTTTTGGATATTCATATTCCTTGGCAAAAACATATGTGCATGGACATTATGTTTGAGGAATTTTTTTTTATAAAAAATTTATAGTTTTATCATGTTGCGGGTTAAAATGAAAAGAGAGAAATTATGAGTAAGGTCTAAATAACCAGAATCTGGAAATAACCCCTAATCATCTTATGTGGAGTAAGCTCTCACTAGTAGCTCACATTTTTTGTGAAGCACTTACTCCACCTTTCCACCAGATTATTTTATTTGTTAACACTCTATTAGAAGATCCATTTATTATTCAGGTCCAAGATAGCTATTCTCAAGTGAGCTACCATCTATAATATATATGAAGATAATCTATTTTAGATTGAAAGTGAATCATTGTACAGGATGCATGTTTAAAAAGGTACATATTATGGATGTGTTAGATGCACGGTTTCATATGTTCAGATACATCTGTCTTGATCAAGGTTTTGAATGCAAATGTTGCTAGCCATGTCACAACATGTCGCCCGGCATGGTGAAATTTCCCTGTTTTGAGGGGAAAGTGGGACAAGTATCCCCAAATGCTTGAATTTAGGGCTGGAATTTTCCTGCTTAAAAAGTGATAAATACATCAAAATATGATATAAAAATGTATACATAATAAATATCACCTAATGAGGGAAGGTTGTGTGCATGTTATCAAGTATCAAGTATACATAAATGTTACAAGGTATGAAGTCATAAAATGTCATAAAATTCAAGAATAATTAAGATAAATTTCATAACTCTAATGTCATAATGCACATCAAATCCACAAGGAATGCCACGTGTTTAAAGATACATGCAATTTTTCCATTATGTCGTCGACGTTTTGATCAAGGTTTACGATGTCGATGTCGATGTCGCTAGACATGTCGCCAGTCTACTTCGGCGACATGGTGAAAAGTGGGGAAATTTGGGTGAAATGTGGGGAAATCTTAGGTCTTTGATGGATTTTTGGCCCCAAACTTTAAACATGTCTAATTAAGACCTAAATGCATCTAAATACATCAAAAAATACAAAAAAATGCTTACACATTAAAATTCATGACTTGAGGGGGTCAACTTACACGCTGTTGGGTTTGTAAGCTATAAAAAAAGATGCTACATCTAATTAAGCTACACTAAAAGTGAATGTAAGTCGATTAAAAGATATATAAAACTAGAGATCAAGTGCCATATCTATGAGGGGGAAAAGGGAAATATGGGGGAAATGGACATGTGGGATTTTTGATAGGTTTTCCCCCCAAGTTTTAAACAACCCTAAGTAGTGTCTAAATACATCAGAATACATTAAAAAAATGCAAAAACAAATATTTAACATTTTTTTTAATTTTTTTAAAAAGATTCAAAAACTGAAAATTTCCCCTATGTCGCCGACATGTCGCCTAGGTTGCTGACATGTCGCTGACATGTTGCTGACATGTCGCTCATGTCGCCGCAAAGCGACTTATAGTCGATATGTCGTGTCGCCCATATCGAAAATGGTGACATTGCATTCCCTGGTTTTGATGAAATGGCAGAAAATCAACATCTAATTATTTCTCCCACATTTCTCTTCTCCAACCCTACTAATGGTGCCATGTCATCAGCATTTCAAATGCTGGTCTTTGTTTGCTTCTATGATATGCGGAACAATATATTTGCATATCATATTAAACATTGTAAAATATTGCTATAAAGATGCATAGTGAATAGAATGGCGTATACCATAAGTTGGGTTGTAGTGATGGGATAAAATGTTTGCAAAGTTGCAAGCTTTAGGTAGAAAGAATAGTGACAGATTATATTAGATGCATTAAAAATAACAACCAGTGAGCTTCATGAAGGATGGAGAGATTAAACAAATATGGAAATAATGTCTCCAAAACTTTTTGAATGAATATAGCAACGGGTAGACGTAGACCAAGATATATAACTTTAACTTTGGTTTATACTTTGATTCATATTGAAGCGGAATTGATTCGTGTTATAGAAATTTTGTAAACTTAATGAATATTTATGGACAGTTAAGTGTAGGAACATGTTAGAATTTCTTTTTGAAATTTAGGAACTGATAAGCATAAATAAAAAACAACTACTTATACCTAAATTGTAAAATTAACTTGGATATGCTATCGTGCCATGTTCTTGAGTATGAATGTATGATACCATATATAGATGACGGTATGTGCACTTTTACTATAGTTCAGATAGCTGTAGATCTTATGGTCCTGATGTTGTAATGTCATGCCAATGGCTTTTACTTTTTTCTTCTGTTATTATAAATATTGCATGGGGAGATGTAGACCAATGTTGATAACTTCAACTTTGGTTTATATTTTGATTCGATTGGAAGCGGAATTGATTTGTGGAAGTCAACAAAAATATATATAAAACATTCTTGTTTTATATATATTTTTTAACATTTTTGGATTTAATAATATAAGGTTTGAGTAATTGTGGCCTACAAAAACGTTACAAGGAAATGGTAGTAGATATGCTTGTGATGTTCAACTCTATTTCCCGACGTTAGTTTTGTCTCTCTTATTTTTTTTTATGAGTAACCAACAATATGTATTAATTACCGGAGTAAGAACAACAAGAACAAGAAAGAAACGCCAGGGACTCAAGGTGAGAACCTCGGCAAAAACAGAAAGAGCAGAACAAACAAGATGATAAAAAAGAAAAAGAAGACAAAGCAGGATAATAAGGGATCAAACAACGTCCAACATTCGTAGAAAGAGCACCCAAAGAACCGAATCAAACTCCTTCGATCATCACATCAGACGGGAGGCCCACGAACAAACCCTCTCAATTCACCCCGCTCCTAGCAAGCCAATCAGCAAGGGCATTACCACCTCTCGGAATGTGAGCAAAAGAAGCATGAATCGAACTGCCAAGGTACCTAGCCAGCCTGACAAGATGGGCAAATCTCTAAGGGCAGCTCTCCTCACCCAACATCCAAGAAATCACTGACGCGCCCTCAATCACCATTGAACTGTAACCCTCGCGAACTGCCTCCCTAACCCCAGTTAGAAGGGCCAACAACTTAGCTCTCGAAGAATCACCAAAACCAACTGGGACCAGAAAAAGCATGAATCACCTGGTCGCTGTGATCGCGGAACACTCCACCAATCCCTGAACACCCCGGATTATCAAAGGATGAGCCATCAAAATTCACTTTAATAGCCCCATCCACTGGTGTCTGCCATCTATTCACCACCTGCACCAAAAGAGGGGAAGATCTAGCCACGTTAAACCAACCTGCCAAGATATTGGACATAGAAATCCCTCTGAATGCAGGAAGGCACACCATCCAAGAACTCACCAATTGCAGAATAGCGTCGATAATCGAAGTTATCGATCTACGCTTTTCCTCAAAGATTCTAAGGTTCCTTTCTCCCCAAAGGACCCATAGAGTCGCATGCCACACCCCCTGATACGTCAACTTGTCCCTCACACCCAACTCTGGGAATCTCCACGCTAGGCACTCACTCACGTCCCCAGGAATCACCCAACAAACACCAAGCCGGCTTAGGAAAAAGGACCAAACATCACTAGCCACAACGCAGTGCAAGAAAAGGTGATCCACAGATTCCCCCGCCTTTCTACACATACAACACACATGGGGCGAAAGCGCTCGGGTCGGCCACCCTCACTGGAGAAGATCACAAGTGTTAATCCAATGAAGAATAGCAGTCCAAACGAAAGCCTTGACTCTAGGGGGAAAGGGGGGCTTCCAAACACGACAATGGGGAAAGGGAGGGAGGACAGACTTGGGCCGTAGAGCAGAGAAGAAAGACCTAACTAAAAAAACACCACTACTACATGGACTCCAGACCTGTCGATCACTAAACTCAGCCCCCACAAAAGCATCACTCAAGTCAGTGAAGAAAGCCCCAAGATCAATAATCTCTTGAGGACGCAAATCTATACGAAAAGCAAGATTCCACACCAAGCCAGAAACATACCAAGATATGACCTCAGAAACAAGTGCACCCCGGGAGGAGACCACCCTGAAAAGACTGGGAAATCGAACTGCTAGAGAGGACTCACCCCACCAAAGGTCATACCAGAAGCGGACACGACTGCCATCCCCCACTCAAAACTGGACAAGACTCGAGAATAAGCGGAGAATTAACGACACCTCTTTGTAGATGCACACTCTGGAGCCTCTGACCGAAGGATTACAATCCCAACCATTGGAGTGCTCGCCGAATTTACTGTGAACAACTTTCCACCACAAAGCGTCTCGATCCTTACTAAATCTCCACAGCCATTTACCCAGAAGCGCAGTGTTACAATATGCGATATTCCCCAGATTGAGCCCCCCCTCTTCCTACTTCTTACACACCACTTCCCACTTAACTAGATGGTACTTCGTATGTCCTCCCTCCTCCCATAAAAAGTATCTCTGAAGCTTTTCTAGGCACTCAATAACCCTCTTGAGAGCCCTAAATAACGATAAATAATAAACAGGTAGATTGGCCAATACAGCCCTAATCAATGTGATCCTCCCTCCTAAGGATAAGTAGCCTTTTTTCCATGACGCAAGCCTTTTCCCAACTCTTTCCACCACTGGATCCCAAAAATTGAGGGACTTAGGGTTACCTCCCAAAGGCAGACCAAGGTACAACAACGGCCACTCTTGAACCCTACACCCTAGAACTGACGCAAACACCTTTTAACCTATCCACAGACAAATTTAAGCCCACCAAACTACTTTTCTTCAGATTCACCTTTAAGCCTGAAACCATTTCAAAGCATTTGATAATGAACTTAATCCAGTACGTTTGACATTCGTCTTCATGTAAAAATAATAGTATCATCAGCAAATTGCAAATGAGAGATACTCACACCACCCCTACCGACCTCAAACCCCGAAATCAACCCTAGGTCCTCACCTTTGGTCAGAAAACGACTCAATACATCAGCAACCAAAGTAAAGAGAAAGGGATAAAGTGGATCACCCTATCTCAAACCACGAGTTGGGACAACCTGACCTTGTACCCCACCGTTCCACAAAAAGGAGAAAACTACATTACGAACACAACCAGAGATCCACTTCCTCCATCTAGCTCCAAAACCTTTCCATTCCAACACTTGGTCGAGGAAATGCCACTCCACCCTATCATAGGCCTTTTATAGGTCCAATTTCAACACCATCCCCTTTTTGCCTATTCTGTTCCATTCTTCAACCACTTCATTGGCCACAAGAGCGCTATCCAAGATCTGCCTTCCAGGGATAAATGCGCTCTAATTCAAGGACACCAAGTCCCCAACGACAGCTTTGATTCTGGAAGCCAGAATCTTAGCAATGATCTTATACACACTAGTAGTCAGATTGATAGGTCTAACATCCTTGAGATCGATAGCCCCCACCTTTTTGGGGATAAGAGCAATAAGGGTAGCATTGGTGATCTTATTAATCACCCCACTCTCAAAAAATTCGTGCACCACACCAAAAAGACCATCTTTCACCGTCTCCCAACACTCCTGAAAAAAAGCTATAGTGAACCCATCAGGACTTGGGGATTTATCTCTGTCAAGCTCCTAAACTACTGCCCTAATCTCCTGTTCCTCAAAGGGCCTTTCCAACCACACAACCTGCTCCTCCTGCAATCTATTCCCACCTAGATTAGAAACATTGAAGCAATAATCTTGATCCGATCTGAACAACCCAGAGTAAAATCTAGATATCTCCTCAATAATTTTGGTCGTATCCTCAACAAACTCTCCTGAAATCTGTAGGCCCACCCTATGGTTGGTACTCGCTCTCCTATTGGCTATCTTATGAATAAAACGGGTATTATCATCGCCCTTCTGAAGCCAAGTAGCCCTAGATTTCTGCTTCCAACTTATCTCTTCTTGTCTAAAGACCACCTCAAGTTGACTTTTAGCCACCCGTCTCTCATCAAATTCTTCCCTAGATATCTCTCTACGTTGTTCCGCGGAGTCAATACGACCAATAGCCTCTCTACGGTTTTGTTTCCTTAAGTTCAGATGACCGAATTCTTTTTTATTCCACTCTTTGATCTTAAATTTCAATTGCTTCAAGGAATGCATGAATTGATCTCAACCCTCTCCAGTTGCTAGTATTATTGACCAAATCAGCCCACCAATTAACTTTCCCCTAAAGTCTACCTCTGTCAGCCACATATTCTCAAAACGAAAGGGAAACGGACCACGTATAACAATATCAGAAGCAATAAGAATGGGACAATGATCGGAAGTAGTCCTCTCCAAAGCCGACTGAGACACCGATGGA
>JAUPMG010000011.1:10971327-10987459 GCA_031762675.1 Pachysandra terminalis
AGATTTAGACTTTGATACCTAGAATGTATAGATTTTTATTCTAGGCGTTTTTAGTTACTTATATCTTACTAGAACTGGTCAGAACTTCCGCTTATGATTCAATTTGAGTAGCCACTCCTGTAGAAATACAGGGTGAAGGTTACACTTAGACTGGAAAACCTACGTAATCAGAAATTTCCGGTTCGGGTCGTGACACTTATAAATAGGGGGAAATAAATTTTAGACTTTCAGGAATAGAGGGTCAGAGAGATAAGTCTTGTCAAGATCCTCGAAGATCTTAAGCATTAAAAGACTTGAATCAATACAGAACTATAACGTATCATTACTTTTATAACGTTATATTCATTAAATTAACCAAATGTTGTGAAAGCACTCATTGAAAGTTACATATTGAATTAGACGTTTTGATTTTGAATATTCAATTCAGAACGCCTATTCAACCAAACGTCTTCAATCTGTTCATGAAACGTTGCAAACGGTTAAAGTAATGAGTCTGGGGATATAAAAGGAGGATAAGGCATTAGAAAGAGGGATCGAAATTCTGAGCATTTGGACATCCTCTGAGAATTTGCAGAGCGTTTTGTCTTAAAATCATTTTTCTAAAACTTACCAAGTTCTGTGTTGTATTTCTAAACCATTCCTGACTGATCTTACCATTTTCTCTCTTTGTATCTTTGGAAACATTTCATTAGAACGGTATTTTCTGATTTAGGCCAGTGAAAGCAAGTATTTGAATCTACTGATTGTGCAAACTAATTGGTTAATTGACATTTTGAATCATTTACCGATTTGGGCATCACTAATACGAAAAATGTTGATTTGGGATTTCACATTATACATCTATTTATTTATTTTTCTTAATTGTTTCTAATTACTTAACACGATGACATGATGTGCTGCTTCCAATTCTATCCTTCAGTTTTTATTATATACAATTCTTAATATTTTGGTTCAGGAAGATTGCCCTTAATCTGATTGACTTTCAACTATTTATGCAGATAAGCTTTTTCTCGAGAGTAGCTCGGAGCATCAAAAGTGGGAGTTAACCAATCCCGTTCCATTAGACGGTCTCTGTAGCTCAGTGGATGAGGTTCTTGGAAAGAATCCCGATGTGCATTATATCTATGTCTGCACCAAGGTCAGTAGCAATGCCGATGGTTCCTAGTTTCAAATTTTTTGTCGACTATGATTGTTGAACATGACTGAGATGATCTGGCAAATAACCACCCTTTCAACCCAACTTGGTAAAACTTTGGGTTCTTAAAAAAAACCATGACTGGGATTCTTAAAGGTTCATGTTGTTCTTATTTCCAGGATGAGTCGCTTAAGACCGGGACTAACGCATGAGATCAGATGTTGAAGGGAGGAGGATGAAGAACCCTTTCGGGGTTTCGTTTTTAGATTTTAATCCATTGTATTGTGATAATTAATAAAGAACAGTTGATAGTTCTTCTGTGATTTAACTAGTATTTTGATTTTGTGATGAAATCTTTCGCACTCGAAGCGGGTTAAATCTATTTATTTTATTTTTTTCTCCCAGTTAAGATTGATCAGATGTTTTGAGTTTTTTTGGCCTTTTGCAGGTAGGATTAATAGCTGAAAGAAGAAGCTATCTATGGCACCCTGTTAGAAGCCATCTAATTCTGATCAAGGGATGTGATTGTTCAATCAGGTGGGACCACCCGACCATACAGATAGACCATATTTTTCTCTGGTAGAGAGAATTTTAGGATCATTGGTGCTGTGATTGGTTCGTTTGATTTTGAACTATTTGCATCTGTCATACAGGGTATCCGCCTAATCCTTGAACCCAAAAAAAGAAAAAGAGTAAAAGAGTTGAGGATAATATTCATTGGCGTATCTGGCTCCAGAAATACAGGAATGTTTCAGTGTTGACTGTTGACTAAAATAGACTATTAAATCTAATCCATAACTCAATATCTGTTATTTAAACTAGTGATATGCACGTGCTATACACAAATAATTGAATTTTTTTTTTTCTTGTGGCCCATTGGACGTATTCACTTCTGGAGCGGAGGCTTTTGAGATCATCTATGATCTTGAGCTTAGGGACTGTGTAAAGGCTCTTACGCATAAATTACTTAACACGTGGCTATTACAAGATGATCAGACCGACATTTAGGGGCTGTAAACGAGTCTGCGTCCAACCGAGCTTTGCCCAGCTTGACTCAAGCTCGTAAACTTTGAGCAAGGCTCAGGGTTGATTCAAGTTTGTTAAAAAATTTTGGACTCAAGATGACTCGTAAAAAAAGCTTAGATTAGTACAAATACATTAATATATTAACATCTGTATTTTATTTAATACATAATATAAGATATAAAAATATAGATATATAATCTCATAAATAAATCGAGCTTACTCTAATTCGGTTCAAGCTCTTTAAGATAATAAGCTTTATTTTGGCTCAAGTTCGACTCATGAACCTAATTATAAAGCTCAAGCTCGGTGTGATTGAGCTAAAGTAGCTCGCCTCATCGACTATCCTATTTAGATTTGGTCACCTGCTTAAATGCCATAAAACATTATTAATACAAATGTCTTAAAAAAAAAAGAGAATAAAAAGAAGTCACAACACATGTATCGGAGGTTAAAAATAAATAAAAATAAATAAAAATTAAAAAAAAAAAGAAGAAGAAGAAAGGACTTATTTGGTATTTTACGGAAGTAGATTCAGGTGTAAACGTACAGTAGGGTATCCCACAGATTGAGGGCGTGAGTCGTGACGGGCGTCGTCGCTGCACCTGATCTTAAATTAATGCTGCCACCTCGGATTGGACGAATCCTGTACTATAAAAACGGGTTATGGTGTGGACGAGACCTTGACTTTTCGCTTCCTTTTTCTTTCTCTAGCATATGAGTTTCCTGGTTTTTCTTTCGCCATTATTCTTTTTTCATTTCTTTTGTTCCTTCCCGGGGCCACTTTGAGCGGACGATTGTTACCTGTTTTAGGGTTTTAATTTCTCGAATATCTTTTGATCGTCATTTTCATTGATCACTCATAGATACGCCCAATCTCTCTCTCTCTCTCTCTTCACTTTTCGAAGAAGAAGGGATTTTTCATTTATGTTCTCGCATGCGATTCTGGATCGAGTGAATTAATGAAGCTCTTCCATTTGATTCTTCTCTGCAAATTTTGCTTTGTCTTAATGCATTTGTAAGGAGCGTTGTGCTGATGAAAAGAGGGGTTTTGTTGTTTGGAGTGTTGCTTACGGATGGCTGAGAGCAGAAGATATGTGTCGAATCAACAATTAGGTCAGCTTTTTTGATTCTTCATTTGTTGTAAATTTTATGCGCTTTATCTGATTCACAGTTCTATTTTATTTGTTTTGGGGATGATTTGTTGAATTGGGAATAGGTAATAGTGATGTGAAAGCATTGTTTGTTACTGGGAATGATGGATTAGGGATATTAATCTTGTTAGCATAACGTTAGCTTTGATTTTTTATTTTCTTTCTTGTTCTTGATTTCTTTATCGTGGGGAAGTAATTATCATTCTTTCAGGTTGCTTAGGTTCTTTGCTTGCCTGCATTTTCTGCTCGGTTTATGAGGAGCACATGTAATTCGTACACCAATAAGCGACCTTTTATCTTTTATTGACCCTTTTGAGCATGGTTTGAAATTTTTATTTCGCTTGAGATTTTGCCAGGGGGCTGGCGAAATTTCACCAAAATATCACCAAATATCCCCAAAATGGGGGAATATCGCCAAAATATTTCTTGTCGCCGGACTAGAAAATTGCGACATTTCGCTGGCATGCCGGCAAAATTTAAAACCTTGCTTTTGAGTACATTTTACCTGTTAAGTAACCTGCAAGGTCACTTACCATATAGAATGTGCACCGACCTATTGTGATTGATAATTTCTGGCGAGTTAACTCTCAGCTAGCGCCTTAGCGGGTATGAAAGCTGAAATAACATAACGTACATGGTGCAATTTGAAGATATCTGCCACTAAGGAGTTGTATCGTACGTATCGTGCGTATTATCCACTATTTCTGCTCATTAGCAAATGGATTGTTGAACAGACCTTCATCAGATACTGATAGAAGCACAACACCGTTGGCTCCGTCCAACTGAAGTTTGTGAAATTCTTCGCAACTACCAAAGGTTTCAGTTAACACCAGATCCACCCAATAAGCCTCCAGGTATGCTGTTGGCACCATTTTCAGTTGATTTGTTATATTCAATCATGTTATTAAAATGTTTTGGGGGAGTTAAATCACTCGTTTATACTTCATGGTTGATATCTATGTGCATCATTGCTGTAAGAGCAGGAGTTGTTGTACTACTATAGTTATATTATAATATGCAATTCAATGAGCTAGAGCATTATTGTTTTTTTTTTTTTTTTAATTGTTTAGTTTCCTTCTAATTTCACTTTTTTCTTTTTGGATATTCATATTCTTTGGCAAAAACATATGTGCATGGACATTATGTTTGAGGATTTTTTATTTTTAATTTTAATTTTTATAGTTTTATCATGGTACAGGTTAAAATGAAAAGAGAGAGATTATGAGTAAGGTCTAAATACCCGGAATCTGGAAATAACCCCTAATCATCTTATGCGCAGTAAAATTTTGCTAGTAGCTCACATTTTTTGTGAAGCACTTACTCCACCTTTGCACCAGATTATTTTATTTGTTAACAGTCTATTAGAAGATCCATTTAGTATGTTGAAATTCAGGTCCGAGATAGCTATTATCAAGTGAGGTACCATCTATAATATACATAAGTATAATCTTTTTTAGATTGAAGGTGGCCCAGTGTATAGGGTGCATGTTTAAAAAGGTACATGTTATGGACGTGTTAGATGCATGGTTTCATATGTTCAGATACATCTGTCTTGATCAAGGTTCTGAATGCAAATGTTGCTAGCCATGTCACAACATGTTGCCTGGCATCTTGGGGCATGGATAGAAATAAGGCTCCGGGGCCAGACGGATTTACCATGGCCTTCTTTCAGGATTGTTGGGATATTATTAGAGAAGATTTGATGGGGGTCTTTAGAGAGTTTCATTCAAGTGGGGTGATTAATAAGGCTACGAATGCTTCATTTCTAGTGCTTATCCCCAAAGTGGCGGGTGCTACCAAAGTTAAGGATTTTAGACCTATTAGTTTGACTACTAGTGTCTATAAAATCATAGCCAAGGCCTTGCCAATAGAATTAAGGAGGTCATTGGGAAAGTTGTCAGTGAGAACCAAGTGCCTTTATCGAAGGGAGACAAATCATGGATAGTATCCTTATTGCTAATGATTGCGTTGAAGAGAGATTGAGACTGGGAAAGCCGGGGTTAGTACTGAAGGTGGATGATAGGGTTGAGTGGGATTTCTTGGAGTCTGTCCTTAAGTGGAAGGGGTTTCCGGTCAAGTGGTGTAGATGGATTAGTGGGTGCCTTATAAATGTTCAGTTCTCTTTCTGTCTTAATGGGGGCATTGCGGGGTTAGTGTCTTCCTCCCGGGGGTTGAGACAAGGGGATCCTCTCCCCTTTTCTTTTCTCTTTGGTGAGTGATGTCTTGAGTAGGTTCCTTTTTAAAGCTGAGGAGTTGGGGATTAGTGGATTCCTGGCGGGTAGGAAGAAAGTTCAGGTTTCCCATCTTCAATTTGCTGATGATACAATTATTTTCTCGGAAGCATCTAAGGAGTGTGTGTTTTGGACAAAATGTATCGTTAGATGTTTCGAGTTGGTTTCTGATCTTAAGGTTAACCTGAAAAAGAGTAGTGTGAGTGGAGTTTGTGTTGAGGAGAGTGATCTTCAAGATTGGGCAAGGTGGTTGGGGTGTGAGGTGGGTGATTGGCCTATGAAATATTTGGTCCTCTCTATTAATGGGAATCATCAGAGTGCTCATTTTTGGGATCCTGTTGTTGAAAAAATGGAAAAGAGATTGGCTGCGTGGAAACGCAATTATCCGTCCTTTGGGGGACGTATTACCTAGATTCAAGCTTCTTTAGGTAACCCGCCCACGTACTATTTATCTCTGTTTAAAGCCCCTATGTCGATCATTAGAAGAATAGAGAAATTATAGTGGGACTTCTTGTGGGAGGGGGGTGGGGTTAAGAAGGACCATGTAGTGAATTGGACAGAGGTGTGTAAAGATAAGAGGGATGGGGGTCTTAACCTAGGAAACATCCAATGGAGGAACAAAGCTCTGTTGGGCAAGTGGCTTCGGAGATGCAGTACTGAGAAAGAGGCATATTGGCGAACCATCCTTGCTAGCAAATATTGGTACTCATGTAAATGGGTGGGACGTCAATCTGAAGGCTAGGATCTTTGTAGTGAGTCCTTGGAAAGCTATCACAGACATATTCCCTGATTTTTGTAGCCTTGTTAAATTTTTGGTTGGTTCAGGTCGTGATATTTGGTTTTGGACTGATAGTTGGTGGGGGGAAACCCCCCTTCGTACCTTATTTCTGAGACTTTTCCGACTCGTAGTATTCCAAGAGTCTTTTGTGGCTGATATTTTTGAGCTAGTCTGAATCAGGTCTCTTGTAGAATCTCCCTTTACGGAGATCTCCTAGATCTGGGGATATTGTTGAGTTAGCCTCCCTTTTCGAGTCTCTTAAGAACGTTGTGATCTATGATTTTTCATTTGATTCTAGGGTGTGGTGTTTTGACTCGGGAGGGGTCTTCTCTACTAAATTGTTTTTTCTCTACTTCCGTTCAAAGTGTACTTCCCCTTTCGTTCCTCCATTCTCTACCAATCCTCTTTGGCGTTCTAAGCCCCCTCCCAAAGTTAAAGCATTTTTGTGGACTGCCCTTCTGAACCGCATCAATACTGTTGATAATCTTCAAAAGAGAAGGAAGTTCTTTGCTTTGTCTCCATAGGTTTGTATTATGTGCTTGAGGTAAGGTGAAACGGTGGATCATCTATTCTTATTGTGTGAGTGTGCCTATTCTATATGGAAATTCTTCATTGGCTTGTCGGGGGTGGACTGGGTCTTTTCGAGATTGATTCGGGACCTACTTGATCAGTGGTGTTCCCACCTCTTGGGAAACGGGGAAGGATCATGTACAAAGCTGTGTTTTTCGCCATTATTTGGGGTATTTGGGGGGAGTGTAACCAGAGGATTTTTTAGGATAGAAGCATGAGCATTGGATCCTTGATCGACCATATTCTGAGTTTGGTGGTTTCTTGGTTATGTGTTTTGCCTGAGTTTAGAGATATCACCTCTTTTGATATTATGCGATGTTGGGAGGCGATGATTTCCGTGCATGTTACTATGTATGTTTTTCCATCTTTCCCCCTTTTATAAAATTTTCGTTATTTATCCAAAAAAAAAACATGTTGCCCGGCATGCGGGAAATTTCCCTCAGTTTGAGGGGAAAGTGGGAAAAGCATCCTCAAAGGCTTGAATTAAGGATGATTTTTTTAATTTTTTTTGCTTAACTAAGTGATAAATACATCAATATATGATATAAAAATGTATGCATAATAAAGATCACCTAATGAGAGAAGATTGCGTGCATGTTATCAAGTATCAAGTATACATAATGTTATAAAGTATCAAGTCATAAAACCCACACGGGTTAGCTCAACTGACAGGCTTTCCAGCTCAAGAACTGGGACCAGGTTCGAGTCTCCGGGTTTACCTGATATATGGTTCTTGTGGGTGGGGTCATGTATCCGGGGTTTATTGTGTCCCCACTAAGTGGGGTCGGGGGTTCCACATCACCCAAAAAAAGTATCAAGTCATAAAATGTCATAAAGTTCAAGAATAATTAAGATAAATTTCATAACTCTAATGTCATAATGCACATCAGTCCACAAGGAATGCCAGAGAGGGGCAAATGTTTCGCACATGTCTAAAGTTACATGCAGTTTTTCCATTATGTCGTCGACATTTCAATGAAATGACAGAAAATCAACATATAATTATTTCTCCCACATTTCTCTTCTCCAACCGTACTAATGGTGCCATATTGTCGGCATTTCAAATGCTGGTCTTTGTTTGCCTCTATGATATGTGGAACAATATATTTGCATATTATATTAAACATTGTAAAAATATTGCTATATAGATGCATAGTGGATATAATGCCCTATACAATTAGTTGGGTTCTAGTGATCAGATAAAATGTTTGCGAAGTTGCAAGCTTTAGGTAGAAAGAATAGCGACAGATTATATTATAAGCATTAAAAGTTACAACCAGTGAGCTTCATGAAGGAAGGATGAAGAGATTAAACAAATATGGAAATAATGTCTCCAAAACTTTTTGAAAGAATATAGCATGGGTAGATGTAGACCAAGATATATAACTTTAACTTTGGTTTATACTTTGAGTCATATAGAAGCAGAATTGATTCGTGGAATAGAAATTTTGTAAATTTAATGAATATTTATGGATAGTTAAGTGTAGGGACACGTTAGAATTTCTCATTGAAATTTAGGAGCTGATAAGCATAAATAAAAACAACAACTATTTATACCTAAATTGTAAAATTAACTTGGATATGCTATCGTGCCATGTTCTTGAGTATGATACCATATATAGATGAAGGTAGGTGCTCTTTTACTATAGTTCAGATATCTGTACTGTGTTAATAGATCTTATGGTCCTGATGGTGTAATGTCAAGCCAATGGCTTTTACTTTTTTTTTTTATCTGTTATTATACATATTGCATGGGGAAATGTAGACCATTGTTGATAGCTTCAACTTTGGTTTATATTTTGATTCACATGTAAGCGGAATTGATTCGTGGAAATCAACTGAAATTTGTAAACTGTATGAAAGCTTATGGATAGTCAAGTAAACATTAGATCCCCTTGGAGTGTGATCCAATGGTTGACAGCTGCTTAAGGACATTATATATCTTAGGCCACAGACTCTAGACACTCCCCTGATTAAGATACAATTTAATTATGATATCAGTGCTGTATTCTTGTTTTATATATTTTTTAAACTTTTTTGGATTAATAATATAAGGTATGAGTAACTGTGGCCTACAAAAACGTTACAAGAAACTGGTAGTAGATATGCCTGTAATGTTTAACTCTATTTCCCGACATCAGCTTTGTCTCTCTTATTCATCTTTTTTTCCTTGTATACATTCATATGTTTGTGCTTTTTGTTATGCGCAATAATTATTTGTAAGAAGTTACAACGCCGTTTTCTCTTCATGATTCTTTGTGTGTTTGATCAACTTCAATTTTCCATAAGGTGGGCATAACGTTTTCCATTGTTACGTTTAAGTAGTAATTGAACATTTTGTTTGGGTAGGTGGATCTTTGTTCTTGTTTGATCGAAAAGCTCTTAGATATTTTCGCAAGGATGGCCACTCTTGGAGAAAGAAGAAAGACGGAAAAACTGTCCGGGAAGCTCATGAAAAACTTAAGGTGTGCTGTTATTTTATAAATTGTTAGCTTAGATCTTTAAGTTGTGTTACATTTATACTTGAGAACATATGAACTTATGTAGCATTGAAGTATTATATTGCTATTAGTTACTTTTCTCTTTCAAATTGCAAATCAGAGAGTTTTTGAATTAATGGGCTCCTAAGGAACGTCCACGTATACGAATAATGATCTCACCGTACAATTGCATCAAAGCCTTTTTGGAATCAGCTAATGCTTCCCAGTGTTACCACTGTTACCCTTTTCCTGTTCCTTTGTTTAGCAACAGATATGTACTGAAGATAAATGTTAACCAGCAGTAATGTAGAAGTCTCTTTGTATTGATCTTTGGCATCTTATATTCCATTACCTGTATCTTCCTATTTAATTTTCTTCATTTACTCTTTGTAGGCTGGCAGTGTGGATGTTCTTCATTGCTACTATGCGCATGGTGAGGATAATGAGAACTTTCAGAGACGGAGTTATTGGATGCTTGATGCGTGAGTCTAGTTTCCATTTCTGTTGATATTAAAGTTCAACCTCTTGCTGAATATTGCTGGTAAATTGTAGTCTGCACCTTATCATCTCCAATATTGTGACTGGAACTGGTCTCTTCTGTCACATAATACTTGCTGGTTAAATTGGAAAATGCTTTCTAAGCATGTCGGCAAGTTGGGGCACCATTTGGTTGCGGATGTTTTGGCCAAGGTGTTATAGTCATTCATTATTTGGTTACATAATACATATTCAGTAAATAACTCTTTCCAGGGAGCGTTGGGTCTTTTTTGTGAAATTTGAATTGGTGCAAAGTACTTTCCAGTCAGTTCTCTCTCCCTGTGTGTGTTTGTTTGCGCATGTGCGCTCGTGTGTGTGCCCTTGCGCGCATGTGTATGTGTTTGTGGGCTCACTAGGGGATTGGTTGTAAATTGTAATGTCTTCCACGCATGTTTGCACATTTTTTTTTTTTAATTTTCAACTCTAACCAAGATAAAAGTGGCTCCTTCCGCACCTGTGAAGCTTGGGGAAAAACTGCATATCAGCAACCATGTAGGAAGTTGTGTTTTGCATGCATTGCGAAGTAGTTTAAATCCCTGTGGTGAATTAACATTAAAAAAATTTATGCAATGCTCCTTTATTAATAAATAATACATGCAACAAAGGATTGTGGAGAAAACTATGGAGCTATTATAAAAAAGGATGGTTCAGTAAGAAGCAGCAGCTAAAGGTCATTTGCATCCTATCAAGTATATTTGGTTGTAAAAGTTTTCCTCTTTCCTAGTTTCTGTAGTTTAGGTTTATCTAGTCCATTGTATTGTGATAATACATGTAAAAGTTTTCCTCTTTTCTTCAGTGCTTGTATTTATTTTAATTCATTTCTTACTCTCATCTTGTTTCCAGGCAGTTGGAACACATTGTTCTTGTGCATTACAGAGAAGTGAAAGAGGTAATTCTATGCACCTTCTATCATGCACGCATGGACTTAAAATGCATGGATTCTATACCAGTTGTTAAAGCACATTGTATACCAGTTCCAAGAAGCTGTAATTTTGGACTTTTAAATGAGTATCACTCAGTTTCTTCTAATGTGCACGAGAACAAAGAATTTCTTATATCCCAAGCATTGTATCTCCAGACCATAATGTGCACCTATCGGATTTGGATTCCTGTCGTTACATCACTTGTTCCGTTTGGATGATATTTCCTAAATATCAAATCTCATTTGTATTGTGTGTATAAAATTTCATGTATTATTGGAGCAATATGAGGTTCATATTCACATTTTTTTTTGCAGTATTTTTAACCCACTCATGCTAATTCTAGTCATCTGAATGTACAAACCCTAATTATGAGCTTGAAATGCTCGCAATGAATAAGATGACAAACAATAGATTTTAGTAAAATCATTTTTTAGAGCTCTGGTGAATCACATGGTGTACTTACAACTATTGATTATGTTCAGTCATAAAATTTGAAGGCTAACTGTGGATGCAGACCCTGTTTATGTTCTGGAATTCTATCTTGGTGTCCTCCAATTGAACACGGCAAAGGTTTAGTTGTTTAGACTTTAATAGATATATACAATGTACATGGTATAATTATGATTTAAAAACTAAAATGCGTACATATTGGTATCTTATATTAGTTGAAATTACATTCACATTGCAGAGTACAATTGTATGTGTTAGTGCTGGTAGCTCGTAGAATCATAATATAAAATTCAAAGTAGCATGCCTATTAGCTGCTTAAGTGCTCACCTTGCAGCTAAATTTCTCGGACCGGTCCGTATACAAAAGAATTAAAGAAAAAAAAAGAAGCATGCACCGTCTGGTCCAGACTGGTACCGGTTTTGAACTTTGTACCGACCAGTACAATCAGTTGTACTTGTCTCTTGACCTGTACAACTGGTCCTAACTTATTAAACGAGCAGAATGAGCTTGGGATGCCATTTTTGGGCATCCCGAGCTCATTTCTCTCTCAATACACCTCCGTTTTCAAAATGATTCAACCCTCCCCCCTATTTCAATGCACTCTTCAACCCTTCTGCATTCGTTTGTCTGATGTGCAGGCGTACGCTCTAGATCTATGAGATTGTGATGACACTCTAAAGTTTGGGGATTTGATTTTTAATGTAAACTTTTTTTTTCTTCATTTCAATACATTCAAACAATGTTCTTAAGATGTATGAAGGTATATATATTGTCTAATGTGAATTATATATATATCGAGAAAGTTAAATTTGGGTTTTGGGATTTTCAATTTTTTGAAAGAAAATATTTAAATTAGTGAAATCTTTGTGATTGAAAGCATAAATCATGTGAAAACCAATTAATTAAAAGATGGTTGTGTTGTTCCCCCTCCCCAAATTTCTGCATTTTTAAATTATTATAATCTTATAAAAAATTAAAAAAATAATATTAGTGACATTACTACATATGAAAATAGCTTGTCCCTATGTTTTGACATGTTTTAAATTTAGAATAAACTTATTATAGATAAGTTATAGGTTTAATAGTTTCAATATTATAGATAAGTTATTGCCTTCATAGTTGATTATTGCGTTCATAGTTGATAGTTGATTATTGCCTTGGTAGTTGATCTCCAAAACTGCTTTATATTACTATTTTATTAAAATATACGTGCAACGGATACCATGCAACATTCGATATACCATTTATATCACAGATTCACAATTACTTAGCTCTTTTATTTTTTAATTTTATTCTTCAAAAACTATGTTGACAGATGATTAAACAATTTTTATTTCTGTATTTTTTCAAAAAGAGAAAAAAAAAACCCAAAATTAGTGTGGACCGGCTGGCTGGTCCACGAACACAGGCTGGTCTGGACCGCTCCCCAGTCCTGGTACAAAAAAACCATGCCTTGCGGCATACACAATTTTTGAGAAAAATAGGCTGTTGCCAAGCTTCATCAGCCCCTTAGAATCTGGAACTAGACACAGTTAAGATTTGCTATTATTTGATTTCGTTGAAGGGAAAAAGTTAGTTAATTTTTGCCTAATTTGGTACACCTACTGCCCTTGTAATTAGACCCAATTTATGATTTCATATGTTTAATTTAATTAAGCACTATATTCCAGACAGCCTCAAATATTGCTGACTGGTTATATCTCCAGGGGAGCAAGTCTGGCATTCCCCGTTTGTTAAATGCAGATTCATCAACACAAAGCACAAGTCCCCCAACTACTTCGACACCTTGCTTGGCACAGGTAAATTTGCCTGCCCTTACAGTTCAGGCTTCTTATGCATCAAGCCCTAGTACAGTTGACTGGAATGGACAAACGCCATCTTCTGAATTCGAAGAGGTAGATTCTGGTGATGATCTGGGGACTCCTCTTACTGAACCTGGCTCTTGTTCTGGACGTTATAATACTTTTTTGCATTCACATGATACAGCAGGTAAAATTATGCTCCAATGCTTAGAAATGGTGTTTCATTCTTGCACTGGCAAGTGCTATAACAATTAATAATGGATAATCCAGTTTCTTTTTATGTGATGCTTGCGTCAAGTTTGGGCCATCAGACAGATTTAGCTCATAGGGGCTATGTTAGTATTATATCTACTTATTGTGCCAGGTACTAATGGTATACCTTTATAAGTTGCATTGAATGTGTAGGCTATTCAAGACTGTTAGATAGAAAGCGCTGTTTTTCTGTATTTACTGTTCCATTTCAAGTTCTGTTGACAACTGGATTATTGTTGAAAGTTCTCTCATAACTTTTAGGACATATCATCTTCCTTTTCTGCTTTTCAGGGTTGTCTGGGACATCAAGGGATCATCTTGGCGCAGGCTTTGCTGCTGCAGGTAGTTTTAATCAAGATGCTAATTTATCCATGTGGGCTGAAATTGACAACTCAAGCGGGAACATAAGTAACATGCACGGGCAGAAATTTTACTTGGACCTGCTTGATGGTGCTGACACTATAAGTAGCAGACTGACAGACGCTAAATTGGATCCCTATAGTGTGATGAAGGATACCTTAGCTAATGCGGTTAGGGCATTTCCTGATACAGATTTCCAAACGTTGATGAGGGATTCTCAGAAAGTAGCTCAGGTGTGCTGTCAATATCATACTTATTTCTCTTTAATGACATTTTCACCATATGCATTTTATATATCTTGATTATAAATACTTACAAAATTAAATCACACCACCATACATGTATCACACATAAGATATGCATGTCAGCAAAGGTTTTGAGTTCCATCAGATTTACTTGTCTTGTCACTATCTTTTTTCCAATAGAGGCTTGTCACTTGCCCTTGATACTCATATACATCCCCTTCTTTCCATATTTGTCTTTCTTTTGTAAACTTCATAACTTAACCCAATGATAATTCTGTAAGCTATACTAAATCTGCATTATGAAGTCTTTGAAATGTGATATTTTCACATCATACAATTACAATTGTGTCCAGATTTGTTGTTACCCAGATCGATTCCAGTCTTATGAAAAATCGGTTTGTAATTGAACTGTATGATTTAAAAGGTTTGACTCTGCAACACTAAAAGAATTCAATTTCTTTTCCTATTGGGAAACTTTCCTTTTTTTTAGTTTAATCCTTCTTTATATATAGCCAAATGCTCAACTTACTTATTCTAACCGGGAAAAAAAAATCTAAAGGGAAATCCCAAAATCTAAGGCCCAAATATTTTATTCTACTAATATTGTTATGAATCATAAAACAGTTCAAAATTTCGATTCAATTCACGGTTTGAAAACCTTGGAGTTTAGAATACTGGTACCCTAGTGTGCTTCCTTTGATTAGTGTCTTTTTCATTAAATACTTCTATAAACTTTACGAGATTCTATACTATTTTCTTTTTGATTAAATTCTTTGTTTCTCCAACGCGTTCTAATAATTACCCTGCTTGACTATTGCAAACCAAGTTCATGCAATGATGGATTTTTGGACATTTGCCTATTAAAGTAAGAGAAAGTTGAAAATTCAAATCATTAGAAAATTTAGATTCCTTTTTAAAATAGTCATGTGTATAAAGATTTCCATTGAATTCCCAATCAATAGCCTGCTTGCATTGTCATGTCTTCATTTCATCTAAATTTATTGTGTTCCACTGCTCTTTTATTTAATGATTTAGGCATTTATAATTGTTTATTTAATGTGTATGTTTGTATATGCATTGCCTCATCACTCTTTAAAAAAAGTGGATTGTGATGTTTAAGCCTCATTTCCCGAGGACTATGCCTCACTCATTTTGGAGTCCTAATATCACTTTTCTCCTTCACGTTTAAAAGAATGGTCCCTGCGGATTGACCTCATGAAATGCTCCCCCTGACCTCTTTCTTTTAGCTTGGATTACATTCATAATTATTCTCAATTTTTAGGGTGTTGGGAAATTCGGAAGTCTCGAGAATTATGTATTTAACTATTTCTTCCCATCAATATTGTTGTCATGTGGTTGTTGTTAATTTGCATCCTTTTCCTATTGTTCCTTGAAGTAATATGATAGGAACATGACATTTTGAATTTGCACCATTCTGGCCGTGACTGATGTATTAAATTTCTCACTATTGAGTAACGTTGTGCAGATATTAACACATAATGGTATATTTTACTGTTTTGCATAGTCATACATTCTACATGTAATCATGCAGAAACCTTTTGTGCTGTGAATTTCAAATTCCTTTGGACTCCTTGGCACATTCAGAATCTATTTCCCTTGTCTATGGCCTGATTGAGCAAATTACGACTGAGTTAATATGTTCTAGTTCATGCAATGCATAAGACTGTTGTTATGGTAAATCTGTTTCATTTGAACAAATGGAAAGACATTGTATAGCAGTATGGGACATGCTGAATGGCATTCATTACATTTGTAATTTTCTCAAGTGTATTTAGCTTTGTGTTTGACCCCCCCACTAAGAAATCCCATTGTACGTCTCATATTGTTGGATACACCAAGGGGAAGCATTTTCTTTTGATCATTGCCACTGAATTGAACTATGTCCAATGGTCACATTTGAGGTGGCCAACCCTCTTGATCTTGGTTTCATACTCTCCATATTTATGAGAAAGAAGGCAGGGGTGAGTTGTACAATCTATCAACCATTTATATGTATGTATATATACACACAACTTGTGCACCTCTTTTTTATCATAAATACTTGGATAGTGTAAATTTCTTCATTAAAAAATTGCAGATTCGACTTACATCGTGTAGTTCTTTTTAAAAAATGAGAATGTTATTTAAGTTATTTTCCATGTTACAAGGGCATACCAAGTGATGCAAATAAT
>JAUPMG010000011.1:10994264-11006630 GCA_031762675.1 Pachysandra terminalis
TTTTTTTTTGCATTTTTTGATGCATTTGGATGCATTTAGGCCTTAATTAGACATATTTAAAGTTTGGGGCCAAAAATACATCAAAAAACTAAGATTTCCCCAACTTTTCCCTCAATTTCCCCACTTTCCCCCATGTCGCCAGAGCAGACTGGCGACATGTCTGGCGACATCGACACCGTAAACCTTGGTATTGACAACAAAGCTTGCACAATAAGTAATTCCTTTTAGAGGGATTGATTAGTGGAGTGTTTAGTGTCAGTATATGCATTTGACCACCGTAGGCTTCAATCATATGGCTCAATGAAAACCTTGGACGGTTGTCATTTTTTTTTCGCTTCTTTTGATGCAGAATCAGTTTTCTCCCCTGACTAGTTTTATATTTCTAGGACCAATGCAAGAAGGAACAGGTTTCTGGCATAAAGGGATCTTTGGAATGCCCTTATCTGACTAGCCCTTGCTTCTTGAAACAGTGTGTATATCATTCTGTAGTCAATCACTTCTTATTTGCTAGCTTCAAACTCTCATGAACCACAGGCATCAGACTATAATTTTGTTGCAGTATATTTATTTTGTAATGTATCTCTAGTTTCAATAAGTTTTTCATAATAACTTTGTTTTCCAGAACTACTTACTTTTGACTGTTGTTCTTGTTACAAACATTTCCAAGAAATGCATAGCTTTCTACTATTTTTCATACCTGTATCCAATTGAAGAAGGATTTTCAGTTGTTCAACTGTGATCTCTTTTCAGGCTCATGTTAGGGGACATCAAGTTCGTAAGCAATATAACAAAGTTATCTGGTCTGTTAGTATTGTGGAGAAGGCTATACTGCGTTGGAGGCGAAAAAGAGCTGGATTGCGAGGTTTTCGGGCTGAAAAGGCTGAGGGAGTAGCTACTGAAATTGACAAGATGGATGAGTATGAGTTTCTACGTCAGGGTCGGAAACAGAAAGTTGCTGGCGTGAAGAAAGCCCTGGCAAGAGTTCAATCAATGGTTCGTTACCCAGAAGCTCGTGATCAGTATATGAGACTAGTTGCAAAATTTCAGAAATCAAAGGTAATTGTGCATTCCATAAATACATGATATATGCCTATGACATGGTGTATGTACTTGCGCTAATTAATTATTACTGTTATCTTTTTACGCTTCTTGATTATCGCTATATATACCTTTCATGGATTGAAAAATGAGTGTTAGTCTAAGTTCCAAAACTGATATATACCGGCAATGTCAGTATATATATATTCCACCTGGCAGTACCAAGTGGAATCTAGTTTCTGTGAAGGACAAATAGAAAACCTAAAAATTCCAAAGTTTAATAAGCATGTGTGTAGGTTTATCAAAAGAAGAATACTTCAATTTATGTTCTAAGAAATAATAGAATTTTTATGTAGTTAGTTTATCCTGCAATTTCATATTCACTGGAATGTGCTTCAGGTCTTTAGACCTCTTGTCAGAATTTTTTCGAATCAAAGATTTAGGGTAGAAATTCAAAAACTCGCTTAGGAAGTTGAGTATTGTTATCTATCGTTGCATTCTATACTCGTAATCAAGAATGTCGAAATCTCACTTTCGGAACATAGTTCTTAATACTTTCTTTTTTTTTTCCTGCCAAAGAAACATGGAACTTGTCTAGTAGGCATTTTATTGTTGTTTTGTTTCTTAGGTGTGAAAGCACAATTTCTGGCACTTTTCACCATCTTTGCTCATAACTGGACAGGTTTTTTTTTTTTTTCCCAACCTTTGTTTGATTGATTGAATTATTTCTCTTAATCTGCTATTTGTATAACAGATGGAGGGTGGAGATAGTAGTGGATTATCACTGCAAGTTCAAAGTTTGGAAAAGATTCTAACAGGGGAAGATCTGCTTCCACCCATGAGATACTAATAGGCTATTAACAATTCTCATCTTCATTGTGAGATGACAATCAAACTTTTTAGATTGTTCATCAGTCCTGCCGAACTTAATTATTATTGTAAGTATTAATCTAACGTATCTTTCTTCGGTGGGATAGTTTTTGTGTTATGCTGAAAGTAGAAAAGAAGAAAAAAAAAAAAAAAGTAAAAAAGATTGTAAATGTATTATAAACGTGCAGGTTTTAAACAATGCTTATAGCCTTGGAAGAAGCTTGCCTGGAGAGAGAGAGAGAGTGGGTGATCAAATTTTGATGTATTAAAAGCAAAATCAAGAAGGAGCTTTTTCTTTCTTTCTTTTTTCTGCTGCTGATGAGTTGCTATTATCTGTCAAAAATATTTTACTAATCAAGAGTGTATTTCCTATTTAAAACTGATGAATGAAATCCACACCCTTTTGACCAAAAAAAAAAAATCCATTCCCTTTCAATCATCTCATTAATTGTTACTTTTTTTTTTCATGGATGAATCTTTGTTTGTTCTGACCCCAAAAAAATTAACCTAGCTTTGTTATTTATGTTTATAAGCAATTAATGGAGGAGGTTCTAGAGTGGCAATAAAATAAAATACAATAAAACATTTGATTCTATTACTAGGATTAGGTTTCCTTTTTTTTTTTTTTTTTAACCAAAAGAATAAAAAAGGTTTCCTTTCAAGTCTTTAACCCTTCTCTTTCTCCAAATCCGTTTTCAGGCTTCTGTAACTGTTTAGTTAGTAGGCCTGTCAACACTCAACAGATCATGATCCGGATCCGACCCGACAAACCCGGACTCGGTATAGGGTTTATGATCCAATATCCAAATAAAAATGATTTTATCCGAAATCTATCCTATAAGGATCCGATTATGTATATATATAACCTAAACCCCTAAAAAATATCATTAGACATTTGTTATTATCTCTAAATCATTTTTAAATATAATTAGCAAAGGTATATGTGCATGGGTTGATCTTATAATACATGTTGTGTTTAAAATTATAATACAAAAAAAATACAATCTTTAAAATTATATAATAGTTCATATATTATTTTCTTAATAACTTCTATATTAAAAAATATGAAACATAATAAAATTTATTATATTATATTATCTTTTTGTTTAAATTTATTTATTATCACTTTTAATTATATCAAAATTATATTAGATCTCCCTAAAGGATATTATTATACATAAATTTTAAAGTAAAATTAACTTCATAAATTGAAATATTAAAAATATGTTCAACACATTTTATTTATAAACAATAAAAAATTAACACATAGAAACCTAGGTATCACAAGCTAGTTATTGTATTTTTAATAAAATTTGTTAAATTGTTGATTATATAAAAAATTATTAACTAATTAGAATCTTGAACTTATCTTTTATTTTAAACTTGTCTTGTAAAGATTACCTTAATATTATCTATGAATAAAAATAAAATAACATTATCCTAACATCATTAGGATAAGAGTACAAATAAAATAAAAGGATATTATTATATATAATTTTTAAAGTAAAATTAACTTCATAAATTGAAATACTAAAAATATATCAACACGTTTTATTTATAAATAATAAAAAATTAACATATGGCAAGTTGTCATAAGCTAGTTATTACATTTTTAATAAAATTCATTAGATTTTTTATTATATAAAAAAGAATTACCAACTAATTAGAATCTTAAACTTATCTTTTATTCTAAACTTGTCATGTAAAGATTATCCTAATATTGTCTAAAGATTAAAAATAAAATAATCCTAATATCGTTAGGATAAGAGTATTTTTCAACTGTCATGGCCATACTTTTTGTTGCATCAAAACGACCGTGTGACGCCCCAACTTTCCTCAGGTTGAGGCCAGCCTGAACTATCCGAAGCCAAACCAACTCACAAGCACACCCAACATGATATCACGACAGGATAAGACTTGCCCTGAGTCCAACACACCAAGCCTATCTTGACTGAACCACAAGCTATTTCACTGTGCTAGAAAGTGCTAGCCCCACTTGTAGTGTCTCATTGTCATCCGGGTCTAGTAGCATTCTTAATTAAAATATTAATTTTTATGATTAGTTAGAATCATGATTTTTATAATTTCTTTACTTGGTTAGATTCTTTAAATCTATTAGATTCTAGATTTTAATATTTAATATTTTGATTTATTTTACTAGTTAGATTCTTTAATTTGTTATTAAGATTTTTATAACCAAGTAGATTCAAGATTTTGATAATTTATTGGGTTCTTTATTTCTTTATTTATCTAGATTTCTTAATTTGTTAGATTTTTGTTTTGTAACTAAATAGTATCTTGATTTTCTATTGGATATTTACTTCTCATTAGTCAAGGCATCTTATTATTAAGTAATAAGTTGGACGGTTACTATTTAAAGTGTAGATAATTTTTTTATACCCAATTATAAGATTCAAGATTTTGATAATTTATTAGATTATTTATTTAGATTTCTTAGTTTGTTAGATTTTTGTTTTGTAACTAATTAGTAACTTGGCATCTTAATATTAAGTAATAAGTTGGAGGATTATTATTTAAAGTGTAGATAAAAGCAGTTTCATCTACTTTATCTATTAGTATCCTTAAATTGTTAGGATAAGGGTCTCTTATATAATTACCTATTAGTTAATATTCTAAGATTGTTAGGATATTGTATCTTATTTATTTATCTTTTAGTCAATATCTTAGAATAAGAGTCGTTTAGTCATAAAAATAAACCAAAATATTATTTTGCATTAATATAAAAATAATTAGTAATACTGTTCAAAGATTATTTATGAAATAAATATATTATATAAGGTCATAAAGGATAATTCAAATATTTATAATTATAAAAATTCATAAAAACTACTTTCTCTTTTAATAGTAGTATGATAAAAGAAATTCTCCCATATATTTTATAAGATAAATATTATATAGAGTAAAATTTTTATCAATTCATTGTATTATTTTTTAAATTTTCATTGATGTAGTTACATATTTATATAAATATATAAGATGATTTAAAGTTGTCTATAATATATAATTATATAACATCTTATATGGTTAATAGATGAAGAAAATAGCTTTTTACTTTAAATTATATTATTTTTTAATAAAATTAATTTCATTATCTTATATTTCATTTTAGACTTACCTACTATTATAAAACTTATCTTGCTAGGATAAGGATCTCTCACTTACTTAGTAATTGGTAATTATAATTATTTTATTTAATAATTTAATTAATTATAATAATATTATAAGGGTGTTTTATTCTAAGTGGCCAGAGCGTAGAGTGAGAGCATGAGAGCGCTAAATTCAAAAACACCTTGTAACCCAGAGTAGGGCTGTAAACGATCCGAGTCGAGCCGAGCTTTGCCCAATTCAACTTGGGCTCATAAATCTCTAGTAAAGCCCAGGCTTGTTAAAAAATTTTAGGCTCCGAGCCGACTAAAAACTTGGCTCACAAAAAGTTCGGCTTACAAAAAATTGACATCGTAAAAAGCTTAGATTAATACAACTGTATTAACATTATAGTTGATAACTGTTATTATATGTAATATGATATGTTAACATGTGTGTTTAATATTAATGCATAATATAAGATATAAGATATAAGAATTTAATATTAATACATAATATAAGATATAAGATATAAGATATAAGAATATAAAAGTATAATCACATATACAAACCGAGCCGTGCTTTAACCAAGCCGAACCTATCCAAGCTCGGTTCACGAGCCTAATTTTAGAGGTCAATATCGGCTCAAACGAGCCAAGCCCGAGCCTGAGCCGAGCTAGCTCAGCTCGTTGACAGCCCTAACCTAGAGCGCCTACGGAGCGTGTATATATATATAAAATTTAATTGTTAAGTTAAACTAAGATTAGCTTCTATCAGATACTTAAATATTAATATAAATTTGTGTACTACAATTGCAAGTATAATAGCATTTCTTGTGCAGTACGGAGGTCAACTTATCATAGCATTTCCTGCGTACGATAATAGCATCTACACTTTTTTTTTTTTTTATTTCTTTTGATCTTAACCACGTGGTGTCTCACACCCACTTGGATACGTTCGGAGTGGGAGCAATTATGGTAAACCCCTGGCCAATTATGATAGCATCTTCAACGTCTTCACGGTCACAGCTTTAGTTAAACTTGCACACTCCGGCGATTCTGGCAAATACCAAGGCAGAAGGGCAAAGACTCTTCTTTCTCTGCAGTGATAGTTCTGAATAGTTTACAGTATAGACCCCTCCTCTCTCTCTCTCTCTGACTCTCTCTCTCTCTCTCTCGCCGACGATTGTTCTCCCTCTTCTCTCTCCGATGCTATCTCTCTCGTCGGCGATTGCTCACCCTCCTCTCTCCGACGCTGTCTCTCTCGCCAACGATTGTTCTTGAAAGGAGAATGGGGAAGGGAACGGCCAAAGGATCTCTCTGCAATAGCATTTGAATCCGCAAATTCGTTAACAGAGTGCATTTTTTATATTTCGGATTCGCGGATTGGCGTTTTCAACACCCATCCGTCCTCTTAGTTAAGCGGATTGTGTGACTTGGGGTTTATTCATAAAAAATATCTAAAAAATCAATCATTACTAAATTAAAAGAATTTTGAAAAAAAAAAATATGAAAGGACCTTATGTGATACAACGTGGAAATAATTATTATTTAATTTTTTATAAACTTAGAGTGAGAAGACCAGAGTTTCAATTTTGACGTTGATTATACTTATCGTGCTCATAATCAGAACTTCAACAACAAATAAAGCAAGAGACAGTAAGTAGGACAGCAAGAACATGACTAGAGAAGAAAAAAAAATCAGATTACAAGTACTGTTCATCAAATTTCAAATTTAGATAAAATTTTCTTTTCTGTATAATTTTTTTTTCTCAAATTTCAAATTAAGCTCTGCGGCAATTTTTGTAGGAATATTGGTAATCATCCCACTTTGGAAAGAAGCATCTCACTCACAATGGAAATTCATTGAAATGTTTTGTATTAAGATAAGTCCTAGAATACGCATAGGATTAAAAGATTTAAATTCTACTATGATAATAGTTCATTTGATCAAATATGTCAATAATGAGTTCTCTATTAATTGACTTTTTAATAAAATGGAAACCCATGTTTTGACATAGCCCAATCCATAGAGTCCAAACATTTTGCCCCAATCCACAATCCAAGTCCGTTAATATAAGCCCAATCTACATAGTTCAAATAATTGGCTCAAAAAGAACATAAAAAGACAAACCCAATCCACCTCATCATACACATCCCAAGCCTATCACACTTTTGGCATTCTTCTTATAACCCAAGAAAGAGGTGGTCTATATTCTAAGTTGGGATTAACAATGGTCTTTGACCCATCAATTTGCACAACATTTTGCCCTTTTGGCATCACAACCATCACAAGTTTTTTGCCCTTATGGCATCACATTTTGATGTTTAAAGACAAATATATCTACTATCCATAATAAAAGAAGTTTTGGTAAATGACCCTTGAACAACTATTTGTTAGCACATGTGTCATCCACCCCATATCAATTCTCTTCACCTAACCCCTTGACATTTACACTTTTAACTTTAATGTTTTCATCATTGAAAGAATAAATCTATAAAAGAAAAAATTATTATGAAACTTTATCCCACTCAAAAGATTAAACTATTACTTTCAAAATCCCATAAGTAATCCAAGACCTTTTTCATACTTAGCCTATAAATACTCCTCTCATCACCGATCTCCACACACCTTCAAGCCTTCCCTTAGGCATTAGAGAAGCTCTTCATTTTTCTTCTATAAAAATTCTTTGAAATAGTTTAGTCAACTCAAATTTGAAGAGAAGCCACTCAAGAAAGCTTGACACTTCGAGCAACAAAGATGTAATTCTTATCTCAGAAAGTTACTTTATATTGTAGTGTTCTTATCTTTAGCCTTATTTTATATGCCACTTCTCTTATTATGTTAGCATATTTTAATTTTTAAATATAGTTAGTTAATTAAATGTTAAACCATGTATGTAGTAGCTATTTTTCTCAATCAATGATAAAATATAACTTTTCTTTTTTACTTGGTTTTCTTTATGAAGTTTCATCTTTAAGTTTTATATCTTTTTCTCAAGTGCTTAGTTTTTCTCTATGTGTGAAAATAGTAAATGTTAGTTTTTTCCCAATCAATGGGAAGATGAAACTATCTTTTTATTTGTTCCTTTTCTTAGGCCATGTCATTTTTATCTTTTTCTTTTTTTTTTTTTATCATGTAGTTGGTGTTTTTTCATATATGAAACCAAGGAATAGATCACTTCTCAATCAATAAGAAAGTGAAACCTCCATTTTACTTGGTCTTCTTTAGATCTTGTTAACTTTCTTTTCTCATCTCATATGGTTAGACTTTATGTTATATTAATGACTTATTCTTTTTCAATAAATGGAAATAAAACTTTTATGTTAGCTTAGTCTTTTCTCAATGTATTGTACTTATATTTCTCTTTAGTCTTTTTTCATTTGTTTTTCAAATCACTCTACATAATTTTTCTTTCTTTTCTCAAGTAGTTGCATTTTTATGTGCATGTGAAACTAAGAAAATATGAATTTTCTTCTCAATCAGGAAAAGTGAAACTCTTTTTTTTTACTTGGCTCTTTTTAGGTTGCTTCATTTTGACATATTTTATGTTTTTCTTTCTCCATATTATAATGTAGTTATTCTATTTGTATATAGGTAGTCTCATTTTCTTCATATCAATGTCACTTTTCAATCAATGTCTAGACACCTTCATAATATTCTTTTATATCATGCTTTTTTATTAAAAAATTTTGGTTAGCCATATTAGTAGTATAGACTAAGCGTGCATATATATATATATATATATATATATATTTTTTTTTACTTTTCTCATTTGCTTCTTTCTTCTTCAAGCATGATAGTAGTTAGTTCTCTTTCTTTATTTCAAGTATGTATGTAGCTTGTTTATAATAAATCTCTTACTTATTTTCAATCTTGCCTCTTGTACATTGTAATAAATGCATGCTTGAATCCTATCAGAGGGGTTTTTATCGTTCCTTCATCATGCCAAGCCAGACAGGTCCTAGATTGACATGGCCCATTTATAGTTATTTATATTTATAATTTATCTTCTTATAATTTTAAATTTTATTTTGTTATAATTATAAGGTAAAAGTTTATACTTGTAGATTCATTGTATGTTAATACTTAATTAATATAACTAATAATTTTAAGTTATACTTATAACTTTATTATCTAATATCTGTCTATATTGCTCAAAGTTCTTGTATTCTACACAATTATTTTATCAATGATACAAACAAGACGATAGTGGAGTATATAATATAATGTAGAATGTAGCTTGCTAAACAAAATAGATGATTTGATCGTGAATGTTGAGAGAGAATTATTAGTCTATGAGAATGATTTTATCTAATTTACTTCCAATTTCATGAAATGTGTTAAAATTTTGGTGTTTCAGGGCTCTTACATAAAAATATTTAGTGATTTTATTTTAAATAATTTATTTTAATTTATTATTTGCTTTTATTTTTAAAAAAATAGCGTGTAATCAACTAGTGAAAAAAATGTCAGCACTTGAATATCTCATCCCACGTTCATTGTTGAAAGGAAATGTTTTATATACATTAAGAAAATCATTTTAAATATTCTAAATTTCAATCTATTTTTCCTAACCCTTTATTTTTACTTCTGTAGGTTCATGCACTTGTCCGATTTGAAATCGTTCTCTCATGGCGGGAATCTTATAAAGAACGTTCTGATGAGTGAATATTGAGCTCCTGTTATCTGAACTTGTATTCGGGAAAGAGGTAGAATAAAAATAAAAATAAATAAATAAAAAAGACCTGGTAACCCAAGTTTAACCTGCCCAAATGAACTCCTAATTAAGTAACTAATGGTCAAGAGGAGTCAGTTTACATCAAACTCTCAAACGTCAAGTCACTCCAACAGTTAGCCGTTGTCTCTCTCTCCTCTTCCTTCTTCTCCCATTTTTTTCTTGGGTTCATCTTATACTTTCTGTAAGATTTGATTTCGTCTTCGAGAAAATCTGCTTCTTGTCTTGCAAATTAAGATAGTTTGATTTATTTGCAACTGGTGTTATTGTGAGTTCGATTTTAAGAAAGGTATTAGAGAGCATCAACTTAAGTTCCACAAGGAGTGCAGCTTCAACTACAGCAGGAAGGAATGTGTCGATTGTTTTTAGAAATAAAGCTGACTTAGAGTTTCATGCACTCGACGTCCATCACGGTGATGGAAGGAAGGTAGGTTGTTTAATTATTTTCTTTCGTACTGTATTATAAATTTTCAGATGAACATAAACATAAAGATATTGAATCGACCTACCTTTCAGGTCCAAGCTAGAAACAGGTCTAGTCTTGGACCTAAAAGCTTCCGCTGGGTAGAAGCTGATTAGAGGATAAAGATGGTTTACAAGATATACGAATTGGAGGATCATAAGAATCTATGTTTTTAGAAAATATGTGAAGATCCAACTTTCTGTGTACATGAGATCAACTGAAGAAACATGGCTTTGCTGGTGAGTCACTTTCAAGAGAGAGATGGGAAGAACAGCTTCTTGAATTGAGGAGGTCTAATGTCCGTATGGTGCAGAAGGAGGGATGTTGGGGCAGCAGATTGAGGGCTCAACGTAAATAAACTAATAAATTAAAACAAAGAAGAGACGTCGTAGAATACTAATATTCTAAGTGATTTTTTCATGTTATTTTATTTTTTTTCAATAGACATTAATTCATTGATACTTTTTCTTTTTCTTGTTTCCTTGTTTTGGTTGTCTTATGTGTTACTAGGTTCATTCATTCATTCTAGGGTTTATTGTTACAGTTAAATAATTAATAATTCTCTGGGTTAAGCTTTGGTGTAAGCTCTAGTGCAGCTCCTCTTGGCTAGCTGGGTGCAATTTTTGCAACCTTGTGAGACTCTCTAGTACTTCGGAAGTAAATTCTATTGGTTGTTATTTGTTAGTACTATATTAGGATTTTACTCTCTCTTTATCTGCTTATTTATTTATGTTTAGTAGGATTTTATAACACCTAACTTTCATATTTTCAAATAATCAAAATATTTGAGTTTTGTTACTTCTTTATAAGTAAAAATAGAAATTATTCGATTCCTTTATCTATCTATCTATCTATCTATCTATCTATATATATATATATAATAGTAATAATGCACGTGCGTTGCACGTGATAACATAATTTAATTGTCTTGCCCAGTTCAATTCTTGCATAAATTGTCATGAGCCATGCAATTGGTGATGAATGACGAATAGCAAATATACATTTGTGCATCATTTTCAAATTGAATGTTCTACCATAGATAATTGTAGATTTATTTATTTATTTTACATTTGATAAATTAAATAAAATTACCAATAACAACACAATTAGAGGAAAAACATAACATTGGAGGTCTCTATATAGCTTTAGTTGGCACATATTATATGCAATATATCATATTTGAAAGAAAATACCATTTGATTTGAATAATTAGATCTATACATGCTGCAGCTAGGTCAAATGATCAATCCGATCCAATACCCACTCGAACAGGTTAGAGTGGATGAGGGTTGGTCGACCCTACGCAATTGCCATCGCTAGGTCAGCATCTTGGGTGGTTCCGACCATAAACAATTGGATCTAATATTATAAGTAGTCTCAAGCTCCTTGCATCATTTATCTCCATTCTAAGTAAAAAGAAAAAAAACAACCAACAGTACAATCGGAATACAGTACTTCTTTTCGACAAAAATTACGTTGGAGGCCACAATAGGGCAGTGCTGGTTCGACACAACAGATAATTGGAGTGGGAGTGTAACCACATATCGATACATTGCACATGAAATGAATGTGCAAACTCCAATAAAACATGCAGCTCGTTGCCTTCATGAATTCACATAAGCACACAACACAAGTTGCTTCTTGCCCTTTTTGTACCACTACCCCATCCTCCTTGACGTACCTATACGTCGGAATGAGTTGCACCACAGAGTTATCTAAGCCGCTCGGTGTCTCTTCTTGTCTGGTCGTCGTCGCTGCAGCCGTGTTCCGTTGAGCAACGACGGTCTTCGATGATGAAAACAGCCAGCGGCTATGCAATGAAAAATTGTAACTATCATTTATGTGAAGCAATCTGAAAGAAGGATTAATGAGGATAACCAATGAAATTAGCATTAAAAAGAAATTGAACTTAACAGAATATCAGTCAATTCAACATTTCTATCAAAATTTTCCAGTGTACATTGATGGTATGTTATACCACATACAGAACTCACAATGTACCAATGGTTAGAAAGAAGGAACCTTGAAACTTCAAGAAAGCACCGTGGTTTTTCATTTTATCCTCTGCAGAAACCATCATGAAGATCATTATTAAGCTTTGCAATTCAAAGAACTAAGCAACAATTAAACTTATATAATCCAAAAGAAAAAT
>JAUPMG010000011.1:11025139-11036568 GCA_031762675.1 Pachysandra terminalis
ATCTTCCTTTGCTCTAAGTAATGCATTTAACATAGTATCAGCCTCTTTCATGGTTGCTTGGGCCTCCTCAATTTTGTTTATGAAGCTGCTAGCTCTCTTAGTTTTCGCATTGGCTAACATAATATCATTGAGCATGAGAGGAAAGATCTGTGCAAGCATTTTCAAAAGATAAAAGTCAGATGCATACTTTCCAACTTTTAAGAAATTGATAATTCTTAAGAAACCACACTATGAATAAATCTGCAATTGACCAATTATGTTTTTAATTCGATCAAATGCTGCACATCGTTTAGAAGTAGAAGTTCGGAGATTAAAAGAAACTTTTACCTCTCTGGTATTGCGGCAGACCCCTTCAGCTTCTTCCATCCTCATCTCAAAAGTTTGAAGCTGTTGATTAATTTCCAGCATAGTGGGTTGATTAGATCCTTGATCCATTACAGTCTGATTAGTGTTCCCACATCCAAGTAAATCAGCGTTCCAACCTTTTTCTGTAAAGAACAAACTTCTCAATTCCTCATCATCATAAAGTGTGGATAGCTTAACATGTAGCTCCAGGAAGCTATTTAAAGCTAACTTTACTTGCTTCCTCAGGGACAGTACAGTTGGAGCATTGCAAATCAATACTCCCATTGGTTTCTTGGATTTTCCCAATTTCTGATCATGACTAAGAAAATTTTGGTCTCTTTCAGATGTCAGGTCCCATTTTGGTTCAGTTATTTTTTCAGGGCATGCAGAACAGAAAGGTGTAAAGATTTCATCCTTCCTTGAGATATCTGCCTCTGAAAGATCAATGCCTGTAGTAGAACAATCAGCCATCCATCTACCTGATTTCAATGGGTTGCCAATCGTTGTTGCACATCTACTTGCATTCAATAGCTTGTCAATGCAAGTTTTGACAACATTTAATCTCATGTTTGTTTCAGCCAGCTCATCTATTATTTGATGCACCACATAATCCTGGTTTTCAAGCTTTGGAGACCTATCAGATTCCAGTGATGGTGATTCTACCATACACCATGGAATTTTGTTATGGTGCTCTTTCAATTCAATCAAGTCCTTCTTCAGGACACGGATATCTTTGGTCAAGTCTTGTACCATCTCTTTGAATATAGAAGATCTATCAAGCATGTCATTTTGGAGAGCAGAAAAATATATCTCGGTATCCACATAAGACGCATAAATGGAATTTTCAGATTCCAAAACTCTTTGCATCAGCAATTCAACTTGAACCTCAACAGCTTTTAGTGCCTGAGCATTTGCCTGAGCCTTCATTTCTGAAACTCGAGACTTGTCCTGTTCAATAGAAAGAGCCATTTTCAACTCAGAAATTTCTCTCTCAGCATCCTTGGGTACATCAGGCCGTGTTTCTGCTGCAGTAATTTGATATTCCTTGTCATTGAGTTTACCTTCTAAATCATTTATTGCATCTATTTTCTGATTTATCAGTGTTCTTAACAGTATTGCTTCTTTGACATTTTCATCATTTTCTTGCTGCTGAACTTCAGTAATAGCTATTGTCACCCCTTTCAAGGAACTTAAGTTTAACTTCATTTCTAGTCCCATCCTCTCTGCATCTTCCAGACTTTTTTGTAATTGTGCCATTGTTTCTTCCTTCTCCAAAAAGGCTTTTGCAGCCCTTTGAACATTTTCACCAATCAAACCTTTCCCTTGAGGAAATGAATATGCTAAACTTTCTATCTGGTCAGTGGCATCTTTAAGGGATTTAGCACCATCTACAAGGAAGCTTGTTAGATCCAAGGTTGCTTTCTCCCAGTCTGCAGACAATGTCCTTATCTCATCTTCCTTGGATGTTATTATATTTCTCAGCATCGTTATTTCCTGGCTCATAAAACAAAATCTCTCCTGAAGTTCTTGCTGAAGTGTAGCAACCTCCTCTTGTAAATGAAGAATTGTTTTAGTTGTTTCCACTTCAACCTGCTCACATACATGTTGAATTTCGTGCTTATGGGATAAATGCGATGCACATTCATCTTGGTATTCTCTATTCAATATTCTGGTTTCCTCAAGCTCCTTATTAATTCTATCCAATTTGGCCTGCAAATCTGAGACATTGATGCCTCTGCATTCTGTCACCAGATCCTCATTTGCATCACCCAAATACTCTGTTTTCAGGTACCCTTCTGATGGTTTGCAGCAGCCGTCATGTTTAAGCATGGATTTTATATTTCCACGGTCCCCGTTGCTAAAGAGTTTCATGTACTGGAAATTTTCCAGCCTGAAAACATTCAGCTCTTCAATTAAACTGACCTGTTCAAGCTTCATTGTTTCAATCAAGGACCTTGCATCCATCAGCTCTTTTTCAGTGTCATTAGGCTGCATAACTAAGGTGTCACTCATTTTCTGGTCTCTGCTGACCTGTAGAACCTCACATTCCATCTGGTTGTAAGATGATGTCTCATCTTCTGAATCACCTCTGATTGATATGACCTCAACCTGGGATGGTAAAGTGGTAAATGGTCAGCTGTCAAAATACTACTGATTATTCAAGAATTCTAAAGTTGCTTTCCAAGATTTTAATGGATAGTAATTAAATTATCTTGCAGGAGATCAGTTATCTTCCTCATCTAGCCAAAACATTCATGAGAGTTTCTTGAAATCATTTTGATAACATTTTATCAAAAGAAATAAGAGTTGAAACTTTTAATATCTTAAAAATTGACAAATCAGGTTTAAAAGATCTCTAAGAATTTGCATTGCCTAAACACAACTGAAAAGGTTAATACAGATGCATAGTAGTATAGACTGCAATTTGCCAACTTTGTGTAGTTAACAAACTTGTCACAAATGCTGTAGTATATGCAAGGGTGGTCATTAAGAACACATCATGGCAAAGGAAATCAGTTTTTTTTTTTTTTTTCCTGAAGTGAGGAAAAATTTAGATGCCAGGAATGAACGAAATATGATATTTACTTACAAATGAATCTTCAGTTTTTCGTTTGACTGTGTCACCATCCCTGGATAGGGTATCTGCATCCTGCAAAGAATTTAATATAAAATACTAAAGAAAAAAGCTACGACAACAAACAGTCTCTACTTTTAGTTCACCAACCAGCCTTACAGAATGAAAAGCAGCTCCATTAGAGTGGACTCTCCGCAATTCTTTGACTTCCCTGTGTCCATAAATCAGAAATCTGATAAATAAAGAAAAGGAGCAACAAACCCATTTTTTTCATCTCATGAGCTTGGTTTAATTGTCTTAAGTAGCATCCCCATCAAACAACATTATGATTTGAGTTCAATAGCATTAGAAACAAGTAAACAGAAGGTATTTACACAATAGTATATGTTGTGGAAAAGCAGCCAATATAAGGGAAATATTTGATACAATACGTCCAGCCATTCAGGCCTCTAGCACTGCTCTACAGAATAATCAGATATACTCACATGCTCAATGTTTGTTGTAAAGACAGTAGATTGGATTTGAGTGTTCAAACATACTGATGAATGAAAGATAGGATGCTTTCACCAAGACATGTTCCATATGAGGAAAGTGACCACAAAAAAATTACCTAGTCAATTTTGCGATAATCTTTTTGCAGCTTTCCAACTCCTTTGCTGTGCCATTATCCTGCATAAGATAGAAGTGTTGTTTGAAGCAGGCCCGCATCTGTACTGTACTGAAAGAAATTGTTAAGTTGGCCAAGTATTTTTCAAAACCTGATTTTCTATCCTCGAGGTTGATTTCAGCTGCTTAATGTTTCCTTCAAGGGTATCCAGAAGCTGCACATGTCAGAAGAATAATAACGACAAAATGAAGAAAAGGAGAGAACAAAATGAAACCATAGGTTGATGGAAGTCAATTTAATGTTGTGAACTTGCGATGTAAAAACTGATAGATTTGCGACAAACCTGATCACGCAACTCGGAAACCTCAGCTAGCAGTGTTTCTCGCTCTCCTTGCTCATAGAATTCCTGAAACCTGAAATGAACATTGAAGCACAAATAAGTATGTGTGGCACTTGAAAGGGGACCAAGCGAGCACCAATCTAGTGGATATGAAATGTTGAACAAGAATTACAGTCGGAGCTGCTCAATAAGCCTTATATTCTCCAAGGCAAATCGAGTCAATTCTGGATTCCTATCTATTCTAGTCTGAAGCAACTGAATCTCTTTAGATAAAGCAATATTTTCTTCCACAAGATACTTGTCTGCATATAGTAAGCCATCTGCAAGCTGTTCCAGTCTTTTAATTTTTTCCTCACGAAATCTTAGCATCATTTTAGTACACTGAGCATCCTCTTCCCTTTGGTGAACCTACATGTGATCCAACAGCCACAAGCCAATCCAGAAGCAAAGAAGTTAGCACCCTTGCATAATCTGAGCTTCCAAGGACTTCAATCACTGAGGCCCCAAAGTGGAAAATTGCATAGAAGTTTATAGAATATACTCTTCATAATAATTATAATCAGGCATACCAAACGGTTCATGTGTTCAATTTCAGCTTGTAGCCTTCTTGCTTCAATCTCTGACATCTTCTCTCTCCTCAGTGCACCTGTTAACATAGCTTCCGTGCGTTGCATCTGGTATAGATGTATAGCACTTGTTGTCCATGAGTGTACAATACAATACAAAACTAAATACCTTTCAATGAAGATGCAAGATTACCTTCTTTCTTCGAACACTTGGTTTGTTAAAATCATAAGGGATGTTCTCTTCTTCCAAATAATTATGTTCTTCCGGAAAAGCATCCAATCTTGATTGGTCAAAATCTAGCGAGGTAAGTGATATGTACCTTGAATGGTCATGATGGTTCAGCAGAAAAGTCAACTGGCCCTGTTTATTGCGTGTCTCAGTTCTACTACTCAGTAAATGTAAATGAAATAAAATACACATGCAAGTAAACCATACCTTTAACTGTTGTATTTGTTGCTGCAATGCTATTACATCACCCGAAGCATCTTCATTCACTTTAGCCTAGAAAGAGCACAAGACAAAAAATAGAGTTTCCCAAGGATCCAACTTTCGATCAGAACAAAAATAAATAAGGAGTTCAAACTTATTACATTGTTCTGAATAAGTTTGGCACGTCGGGCAAACTTCAAAGTGCTCAATGTTTCATTTGCAGAGCTGCAGGGAAGCAATGCAACCAATCAGAACAAAAACCAGTTTAGAACACAATACAGAATTAAAAATCAAATTGACCACAGACCAAAAAGATGGGCTGACATTTGCAATAATTGTTGTTTTCGAGTTCCCACCCAGAGAATCCTGCATCCAACGATGTATACAACACAAGTTGTAGTCTACCGGCTACCCCAAGATTTAAAATAAATGGAGGAATATTGATAGGCATTGGGCATTTTGCATTCAAGAACTGTAATGCTCTGACCTGAAGGAGAAATGTGAGCCTAGAATCTCTGTAGGGAATGTGCCGATGTTTCCCATGTGCTACATCCACCAGTGTCATAATCACCAGACTACAATCAAGAACATTAATGAGACAAAAGATAAAGTTAAGCAATTCAAAGGCTCTAAAGAATTATCCAATAGCATGATAAAGGCGTTCTGTACTAAAGTGTGCCATGGCCCCGAACTCAAAAGCTCCATCACAAAAATGATCATTTTATAACATGAACTACTAGAGTTGTTTGAATTTCAGGTGATCCTTCCAGGGATCCATTACAGAAATCTAATGGGACAGCTAGTGTGGATGATTATCCAGTTGGACCAGTTTTTGGCCCATGAGATCTCCCTAGAAAAACTATACCCCCAACATTTTGTGCTATATTGTGTAGTAGCGGCAAGGATGATATTTTCTTCTCATTATCTGACCTGCTTTGATAAATTTCAACTATGATATTAGACATCAGAAAATGTTGCCCATCATGCCATTCCTCTTAGTAGGGACAGCTAATTGGAATACTCTGTATACAAGAGGTGTTCCAAATCCGGAAGAACATTAGCATGCTTTGAACCTATAAGGAAGTTCTATACATGCAACCCAATGCAATTAAAATTAGGCATCCTGCCTACATACCCAAGAGTTGACAAGGACTTGTTTATGTTTGCAGCTTCTTTCAAACGCTCTCCTTCTGCACCAGAACTTTTCTGCCTAATTGCATCTGTACAGTTAGTGAAGAAAAATATGAAAGTACCCACACCGTCAATAATGGAATTCAAAAGTTACCTCTCAGAACCAGCAAGATCTACTAAGTTTAACCTTCCAAATCTAAGGTGGGTCATGGAATCTTTCTCCCAACGGCTCTCAATAATGCAGGTAAAGACGCTGTGGGACCGGCTGCTCTCACTGTTCATATGGGTTGCTGCCATTTTTCGGTTTGCAGCACCCTTGGTAGATAAAACATTAATCAGCTGTCATGTTACGATACTTGATTATACTCAAAAAAACACTTGTTAACCTACTTGTAGCAGAAGGTCGATAACATCCTTAACGTCAATGACTTCATATTCCATTAAGTTTTCAACATAAACTCCTTTCTTCAAGTCTTCCCTGAGCTAAAAAAGAGAAAACTAAACTAAAGTCATCATTTGGAAATGCAGAGCAGAAGCACCAACAGGGATCAGAAAAAGTAATTTACTTGCAAATTAGTTGATGCAGGCTCAAGGAGATCAGTAATCTGCTCATTATAGATCTCCAGGAAGGAGCACTTGCAGCTGTACTTCAGTTTTTCATCCGTCCGGTTTTCCTCTTCCTGCACCGAAAGAATGTTTCGGAGGGGAAATATGGCAAAGAAAAAGAATTTTTTGAAGAACAATGAAAGCTCTAGTAATGAAGATCAACGGGCTAGTATTATTCTAAGGTAATTATTATCTTACTGCTCTGATCCTTGAAAACAGATATTCAAAAATACGAGGAGTAACCCCACAATCTTCACTGAGCTTTCCATCCATTTCATATATCTCCCCCATCATAGTATATGTTTTCCCGCTGCCTGTCTGGAGTAACATATAAAGCTTCAACTTCTATCCAAAATTTGTTTACAATCGCCTAAAACACACGGCCATACATACCTGACCATAGGCAAACATACAACTGTTGTACCCAGACATGCAATTCTCAACCATGGGCAAACCTGCAACCTTAAATAGCTCCTCCTATACCAAGTTAGAGCCACCTATCAGATAATAACTAATACAAACTAGCTAATAAAGATTCTTAGAAGCAAACAAATACAATATGATCGATGTTCATTGAGGGGTACCTGAGATATCGTCTCACACGCAATGTGATCGAAAGTAAACCTGGTTTCAGGATGTCCAAGCCATGTTAAAGTCTGGGGACTCTCCTGCTTCAAACATCTGCCATACCCAGTTCTCTCTGCACTATTAATTGGTCGAATTCGTATCAGAACCTGCACAAACCATCAACCTCTGTTGTTAAAATTTTACGATTCATTGTATGAGTCTTATGATTTGTTCAATTTGACCCTAGATTGATTTAAATCAGTGAAAGAATCAGTTTCTGTTTGAATCTTATGATTCACACATTGAATCTTACGATTTACAATTTAATTGTACGATTCAACTCTACAACACTAAATAATGTTCACTTCTTTTTTTACTGGAAAATTTTCCCTGCACTGTTTGATCCTTGTTTATATAGAACAAAGCACTCTAAAGCGATTAAATACGAGTAAAGAAACATAGCTTACTAGTTTTAAACATCCCTTTTCCAAAAAGAAACCCTAAAACCTACTTCTACTAAACTACTATGACTCTTATGATCTAAGATTCAATTCCAAGTGCCCCCTAATGATTTTCAATTTGATTCACCATTTGACAACCTTGCCATCAATGACATAATCTTTGGTGAATACAAAGAAATTGAAATATGGGCAAGCAACAAGCAGAGAAGACAATACCAACCTGAACATTGTGATCCATCCGGAACGAAGGATCTTCGGTGAGCACAAAGTGTGGAACTTCAATCAATGGTTCAACAGGTGGGATTGAAATTCCTCTAGAAACTTTAGAAGAGCTTCCAACCCTAGCTCCAGTATACTGAGGAGGTCGAGAACCAGTACAAGCTCCTAATGATCCAACATTATTTGAAACCTTTGAAACAGTTCTTGCTGGAGTGCTCTGAGCTGAGTTCGGTTCCGAGTGAGCTTTTCCTCGACCAGAACCTCTAGGAGTTCCATAAGACAAGCTCAAATTTCCGATCCCCTTGTTCAATGCTTGAATTTGATTCAGAGCTCCAAGTTTGGCCCTAAAATTCGATTCGTTTTCCAGATCTTCTCTAGGGTTCTGTGAGGGATCTGGTATTGTGTGTAGAGGGGTTCTTGAAGAAGGCAATGAGATCGAATTTACAGGGTTTTGGAATTCATTCTCGTTTGCTTCTGACTGTGTATTTCTCGAACCGTCCCGTCCGAGGAATCGAAAAGGTGAATTGTTGTCTCTCGACATGTTGGAGCTCGGATTCTCAGAAACAAAATGGTATTACTCAAAATATCTCGATTCCCGAAACCCTAGTTCCTTCACTGGATGAGAAGAAACGAAGGAAGAAGAAAATCATCATCTAAGCTTGCTGAGTGCATCGAAAGTAGGGTATCAGAGTGGTCGGAGAAATGACGATTCTCCGGTGATTGCAGAGCTGCTTCGACATTAATGAGGATTCGTCCGACGAGATTCTCAATGTGAGAGATGAAACTGAATGAGCAGAAAATAGCGGGATAGATAGATAGCCCCACTCAAATTCAAATTAAAACACTGGGGCCGTCACTCATTTGGCTCATGATAACGAAATTGAAAAATAACTCAGAATAATTGTCAGACAGCACCTATAACCACTTCAAAAAACAATAGGTTAAATTGCACTTACACCCCTCAGTTATTTGGCACTGACATATAAACCCTTTGTATTTTTTGAAATGGCAATGACACCTCCTGAGTTTTGACTTAATGGTAGAGACACCCCTTCCAGCCAAAATAATTGATAATAAGACGATTTTATCCTATAAGCACAAATTTTGTTAATCGAAGAATTGACGAACAAGATCTGTAGATACGAAATCAATTTGTAGATATTTAAAAATAGGGGATCACAATCCCTAGGGATTTTCTTTATACAAATGTAAATGTCCTCTGATTCTTCTCTTCAAAATTTTCAAGGTAGTAGACAAGGCTTTAGAGCTTCTTCTCCTTGATCTTTCTTCCTTGAGTTTCATCACTTTCCAGGCTCTAGGAGCAGGACTTCTTCTCCTTGGCTTGGCTTCTATCCCCTGTCCCCTCTTAGAATGAGGGAGGGCCACCATATTTATAGATGTAGAGGTAATAGAGTTGTATTTGGTTCCCACTACTTGAAGAGAATTTGAAGATAATTCTCTATTTAGTAGAAATTATTCAAATTTAAAGATAATTCCTATGAGAGTTATCAAGATTTGATTTAGATAATTACTTATTTAATTTATAAGAATTATCTCTTAGTGGGGTCCACCTTGTGAGATCATGACATGTGACATCTTTTGATCCCAAAATTTCTACTCCTACAAATGCCCCCACGAGACTTGTTTGCTGGCATGACTTGTTGTAGTTGTAGTGAACAAGGCTCTACTTTATGCATGGGGTTTGACTTTGTAGCAATTTATCAAAATTTGTTGACTTGATAGTTGTAAGAACCTGAATAATCCCCAAAAGCTTTGAATTGAGATCATAAGGTAAAATAGTAATTTGATAATTTAATTTCACTAATAAACCAGGATTAGCATTCATAAAATCCTCAATCTTATAAAACGTATTAGAAAACCCTTAAAAGTCATTTAAAACTAATTTGGGTTAGCCAAATAGACTTAGGAAGCAGTATGGAGACAACTGGACTTAGTAGATATATAGAAAATTAAATCAATTTGCAAGATAATAATTGGTTTAGACAACGTGGAAGATTCATTTAAAGCCCCTAAATGTATATGCAACATAATTAATTTATATGGATATTAAATTGGTGAAATAGAGCTAAAAATCCAATTTTGCCCCTTTAACTATTTTAAATTTCAAGTTTGCTCTTAGGACCTATAAATAGTAAACTTAGGTTCACAACCTCATTCTTTCTCATCCCATTCTTATGGAGCTCTTGGAGAAGGAGGGGGAAACTTCAAGATCTTCAGATGCAAGGAGGAGCAACCTTGGACGTGACTCAACAACCCCCTAAGTTGAGTATTCTTTCGATGCAAGTGTGTTTATTCGTATTTCAATCTTATGGGGGAAGATCATGTTTGATTGTGTTCTTCCTTCCCCCATGAATTTGGTAGTTAGATTTCATGTTTTTGGGACCTAATCCCATGCTTTTGAGAGCCCATCCCTGGTAGACAACTTATGTGAACTGATTCTTTTGATTTCAACTTTCTAGGGTTTTGGAATTTAGGGAAAGTCTATGGAATCGTGTGTAGATTGATCCCCTTGGCCTAGAAACCAATTTCGAAGCTCCCTTAGGTGACTAGCAACCTCTATGTAAAATTTCACCCAGATTGGCCTTCTCTCGTGATTCGACGACTTCTTTGGCGCGCCGAGGAGTTTGGCGAATCTCAAGGACATTCCAAGCCTAAGAGAATGGTTGTCGAGACCCTTTTCGGCGAGCCGAAGACCTCGCTGAACCCAAAATTTTGAATTGAACCAAAGTCACTTTTGGTCTAATGAGACTCATTCGGACCAATTCCCAAGGTGCCACCTCATTTGGCACCTTTTTACCTTTTTCGGCGAGCCGAGAGGTAGGCGGGAGCCTCCTCTAGTCCGATGTAGATGGTTAAGTTATGAGCACCTGTAGAGTGACCAACCTCACATGTTTGGCACGTTTTTTGAGTTAGTAGACTTGCGATGCAAAATATGACCCCCCAATCCGAAAATTAGCTTTCCTAGAAATGACCGGGCAGTATGAGACTCTTGGAAACCTTGTGTAACTGACCCCAAAGCCCTTCCTTGAGATCTCTACCCTCATTTTATAGATGTTTGGACATTGAAACTAGGGGTCGTGATGTGTAATCCTTCATTCTGGATAGAATTGTGAATATTGCCTTACTTCCTTGCCTAATTTGTATGTGAACCGTTATACAAGGATCTATATACCCAAATGCATTATTTTGATGAATGGTATATGTTTAGAAATTTAAATATACCTAGTGTGTAGTATGGGGCATATATGTACTCTATTTAGGTTATCTCATGCTCATGATTGATTTATGCTCCCTTTGCTTTCCTATTTGATTTGATAACTATGGATAAATTAGATGTAGAGTTGTGTACTATGGTGTCTTATAGAGTAGGATCATGGGACTGTGCCCATGTGATTGCTTGTTTGAATAAATGCCTGTGAATCATTATGTGAATGCATTAATTTAATGACTTGAATACTATGAGTTGCATGTGGACCTTTCGCTATAATAGCTCAGTCTAATACCCCATGTGATACCCTTGGGTTTAGACTCACATGTGAGATGAATTGACTTATTTGACCA
>JAUPMG010000011.1:11065758-11085028 GCA_031762675.1 Pachysandra terminalis
GACCTCCCTTCTTGAATCGGAGCTCCCGGTCAGCGGAGAGACCGAAGACGATCTTACCACGTCTCTTGCGATGGATTCTTTGGGTCTCTTTAACCCATTTGATAATGGTGAGTTCCGTTTGGGAAAGGACGACTTCCATGCGCTTAACGCCGCCGTCGCGGCCGACGACGGTGACAAGGAAGCCTTCGCTGCCGTGATAGTTGATCTCCGGTTTTTGCCTCTGGATGCTAACCTCCATTGAAGTTTCTTTACAAGAAGATGGGAAGAAGAAGACATGAAAAGTGATTTATCAGTAAAGCTGCAACCCTGTAACGATTGCTTCCTTAAATAGGCAACTGATCATCAATAAAGCAGCCACTGATTATCTGTGGCATTGGACCGGGTGACCCGACCGGCCCGACCATCCACGCTCGATGTTTGGCATGGATGGAATTGGACAAGTATAATTAGCCCGGGTGGTCAGGTCGGGTTGGAATTTAAGGTCCGATCGAGATTTAAGGCTGGATTCGGGATTGATGTTAGATTAGCCTGATCCGATCCATGCATTACATTTAATTAGGAATGGCAACGGGTTGGGCTAAGCCGGAGTCGGACTGGGCCATACTCTATATAAAAGCATTTGTGTTGATTCGAGACCGGTCCGGCCTGGGTTTCGGGCTTAAAAATGCTTACCCAAACCCACCCTTTTTATCATTAGTCAAACCCGAGCACGCCTATGTTTGCCCATAATTTATAATTTTTTATTCATTTAAATTTGTAGAATCGGGCTGAACTGGGTGTAGACTTGAAGCATTTTAAGTATATCGGAATCAGGTTTACACCTTTGATCCCTAAGGTCGAGCCAAGTCGGACTTGGACACACATAAGTATACTGGGGTGCAAGCCCGAGTCCACCCAAGCCTATCTTGTTGCAACCCGTATTCCATACCCCACACGAAGCACGATTATTATCGTATCAGATCGGCGGTACCGTGCCAGACTGTGTCCGTGCTTTTGCCTATAATCTGGCTATTTTGCAGTCACGCTCAATTCGGGTCATGTTCATGCTTTTGCCTAGAATCTGACCAATGATATGCCCGAGCCTAATCGAGCCTAATCGTACCGTGGGACATGAACCCAGGGCTCCGCCCGGCACTATAAATTTATTGCGCCCTGTCTGGGCATGGACCAAATCGTGCCGCGCTAGGCCGGCACGCATGCCCAACCCATTTGTACATCCCTAACGTTTTTTTTTTTTTTTTTTTCAAACAGGGGAGGGTTTCGTAAACCAAAAGTAAATAAGAGCATGACCTGCTAAGCCGTATATGGGATTGCCCAATCCCACACCTGAACCCGACACCTCTGAGCACGTTTCACCAGAAAAATCTCGTTTGCTAGACATCTCTAAAACGCGTTCCACAACACCTGACCAAACAGTCGTAACTACCAGCCTCTAGCACATAAAAGACTGCAAGCTAATACTAGACTCACCGATAATATTCTTGAGAATGATTCAACTCAGATCACAGAAGCTCTTCATCAATTTCCGAACATGGCACTGGTGATCTACTGGTACCATTCCGTTTGCTTCGCCATCATCGCCGGCGCCATCTTCGGCTCCTTATGGGTACTCTGGCGGCGAGAGGGTGCCGGAAAATATGACCACCGCACCATGTATGAGAGCTTGTTGGTTTTTCAATCTGGCCATGATGGGCTTGTAGTAACTTCGACACGCTCTGGTCAGTTGGGCTCTACTCAATTATGGACCAGTTGTTGACCAGGATTGGACCCCATTTGGCTTATGGTTCTACGATTTGTCGGCTGTGTGGTCGTGGCCGGGTTTCTGGTGTGGGACGTCCGGCAATATGACACAAGTATTTTCGTATACTACACCGAGTATGTTCTAAACCTCTCTCCTAATTATAAATTTTCATGATTTTGTTTTTCTTTGGTAGAAACATTTCTTGATATTTTTAACGAAAAAGCGCTTTTCTTTTTAGAAAGTTATTTTCCGTTTGACTTGCTGTCATTTTAGAATTTATAGAGAATTAAAACCAGTTACAATGTAAATGGAAAATTTGAAAATTCACTTTACAAGAGCTACCAAAATCGATTTTTCAAAGTATTTCCGAATTCTTGAATGCGTTAATTCACGAGTAGGCTTAACGAGCCTTCAATGATAAACTGGATTTTAGTTGTGATTGGTTGGGATAATGAATTCTCCTTGAGAATTCGATTCTATTGCATTGCGTCTTAGGGGTGTGTTTGACGTTGCTTCTTGGAAAGAGAATCGATTCCTTAAAATTGATTCTTATAAAGCACTATATAAGTTCTGTTTCAAAAGATTGAAAGATGTTTGATAAACACTTACTGAAAAAGGCTTTCAAATTAGATTTGTAAGAAGCTTACCTAGAGTGGAAAATCTAAATTTAGTAGGAGATTTGTTCGTGAAGATATATAATATGGGTAAAATTGGTATTTTAAAAGTTTTAAAGGGGCATATAAGACCATAAATCATATTTCATTTGTGAAGATACCATGAATAAATAGGTATTTAAAACCTCAAACTGAGTACCACAAACGTGAATTCTAAAGCAGAAAATAGAAGCTTTGAAAAAAATCAACGTTTCAATGAAAAGATTCTCGTAGAATCGTTTTTCACTTGAGTTTACCAAACACTCATTTATTTATTTGAAACACTTTTGGATTCAAGAATACTTCTAGGTCACGAAGAGGCAATGGCAAACACGCCCTTACAATAATGTAGAAACATAGTGACAGGATTATCCATCAAAGTCAAGGTCAAAGATCATAGCTTTCCAAATGCCCGATGGCGTGTGTAATAAACAAAATTAAGAGGACCATTTCGGTATTTTACGTTTGACAATCTCAACTACCTACCTATCTGTTAGACTTAATGCAGCTTGAAACTTCTTCCTCCTCTTCAAGAACAACCTCAGTTCTGTAAATTAGGGTTTCTCTTATGTATTTCTAATCTCTCTCTCTCTCTCTCTCTCGTTCAATCCGTGAAATTCTTGTGGGATTTTACTTAGTATAGAAATGGCGAATTCTGACGGGGAAGGTTTGGGGTATTGGCTTCGATGGCAAGTACCTGTATGTGCTCTGTTCTTCGTTGTTCCGACAGTCGTAGCTGTGATTCTGATTTATAGAATCAGAAGTGATCCTTTGAATTCCAATGATCTTTGGATCCCTTGCTGGAGAAAGCTCAATCCGCTTTGGCTTTTGAGTTATAGAGCTTTCGTGTTCGTTTTCATGACTTGGTTACTGTGTCAGATGGTTTCCGTACATGGAGCTTTTGCCTTCTATTTCTACACGCAGTAAGATGAGCACCAGATCATTCACCTGAAATTTGAATTATTTGATGAAATTTTTGTTTTTATGCTGCTTGGGTAAGAGTTGAATCTCTCTGCGTTCTCTTTCAATCTAATTTCCAAATTCTGATCTTTTAGGGTTCACTACTTATCTTCAGCGACATGGTTCTATGCTTATTATGATGTTTTGAGTAGGATTTTGCTTGATTAAACTTTGATTTAGTTTTCAAGAAAATCGGTCTTTTGCATGTAAATTCTACAGCGTAATCGAGGTGAATAATATATTTAAAACAAATATATGTAGTGATCAATATATAAAGTTTGTATTACACTTCTAACTGAATTGATAAAATCTTCCCTCCAAAACATTTCAGAAGCATTGAATCTACTCAGTTGTCTGGCAAAACATAAAAACACTTATTTCTGGATTTGTTAATAGAAGACTCCGACGATGTACATATGGGGAGTAGTAATCAATCCTCTCCTCGCCTTTCTTCCAAACGGAAATTCTTTGTTATATGACAATTACTTTGATCAACTTTGTTATAGTTGCGTCTGCCTATTCTTTACTGATTAATTCACTCTCTGTACTCTTGTATTCATTGATTGCCATCTAAGATGCCCTGGTGCTTCTTAAATTTAATGCATGGAAATGGGTATGATTACTACATTAGAAATATTAATGCAATGTTATCGGGTGAGTTATTTATTAATTACAATTTGTTTGTCATTGTGAAGTTTGATGAAACTTTGTTTGGTGATACAAGTTGTGCTATAATTTATTAGATGATATGTACTCTTCAATTTTACCTATTGGACCTTTGATGCTCGCTTTCTTTTTGCAAATGTGAATATCTATTCAGCCAGATTGAGGGTCTTTTGTTCTCAGCAATTGTTCCTAGCTTTTTATTTCAAAAGAACATAAATCAAGATTAACATAATCCAAGCTTATGTATTGTTATAAACTCATTTGTATTTGGTGCATGTCCTTAAGTATTGTTTCATTTCAATCCTTTTTTTCCATATCTAAGAATTCAAAATAATCAGATTTGGATCATTGAAATGGGATGCATCCAAGGATGTTAATATGGATTTTTCATTAACTTCTTTATTCATTATTTTAAATCTTACTCTAGTATAATTCAAAAAGTAAGGTGCTATTATTGATAAATAAAAATTAAAAAATTTGAGGTTTTCTTCCTTTGATACTACTAGCTCATCTGAATGGTCTTTGCATCATGTCGGACTTGCTTTTTTCGGAGATATGTTACGAATAACACTGATAGTGCTAAGCAAGTCAAAGATTTGTTTTTGATTTTGTTTTTGTTTTTTTTTTGTTTTTATTTTATTTATTTATTACATTTTATGCATGTTAAGTCCTTTCTTCCTTTAATTTTTAATAACTATGATTGATCCTAATATTGAGGTTGAATCGTAATTACTGATAGGATATAACCCTTTCTTCTGTTGTAACTTGTTATATATGTGAATAATGTTAAGTTAGCGACTAATGGTATCTAATCTTATACTTCCGTGATATTACTGATTGCAGGTGGACTTTTACATTAGTCATTCTGTATTTCGCGGTATGTATGTTTTGCATTCCTTCTTTTCTTTTATTTTCCTATCATTTATGTTTTCATTCCAAAAATAGTACAGATTTGGCTTATATCTGTTCTTGAAAATGGTATGCCCTGGACAGTTCATATATGCCACCATGAAATATAATATCTAAGATACTTCCATTCTCTTAAGTAAAATCAGTCGATCCATTCTAATATTTTAAAACCTTTCAGCTTAACATGTATAATTTTTGCTTGTAGCTTGGCACCATTATATCTGCCCATGGATGCTGGATTTACTCAACAAAACCTCTTACTAAGAATGAAGAAAGAGATGGGTTTTTGAAAAGGGAGTTGGAAGATAGTAAATCTACAACCTCTATAACTTTCAGGACAAGTAATGTAAGGGGTACCATCATGTTGCAAAGCCATCATGACGAAAAGGAGATTGAGCAAAGAGCTGGTTTTTGGGGATATCTGATGCAAATTATGTATCAGGTTAGTTTATCTTCCAGACTTGTCTTCCTAGTCTATTCCACGAGTTCCTCCACCTCACAATTTTTTACTGCTTTGGCATTCTTTCGTAATGATAATCTTGTCGTATTTCTTGTCGAGTTTGTGTTTATCTTTTTAACAGACTTGTGCAGGTGCTGTTGTGCTTACAGACGTCGTATTTTGGTGTGTTCTAGTTCCCTTTTTGTCAAATGCACATTTCTCTCTGAACCTGGTGAGAATTCTGTTCTGTCAAACTATCTTTTGTAGGAAAAGGTTTTTCAATATTATAAGAAGTTATCTTTGTCGGCACCTGCAAATATCTACATCTGAGCTATTGTTTTTTTAATGTACCCATCTTATTAATAGTAAATTTGAAGACTGGGATGTGTATGACATGTATTATATTGCTTAACAGAAACACTGAGAAGTATTGACTATCATTCAGATAGAGGAAATGTGCTGTCAAGTGTTGTGTCAACCATTGGTGAACTAAGTAGTTAATCACTTAATACATCATGAAATATATTGTTTTGACGTCCATAAAAGGTTGAGGATCTATCTGCCCCAAAAATCAAATTTTTTGGTTAAGAGAAAGTTCAGTGTGCGCAGTAGGTACAAATAAATTTCTCTTAAATTTCAGATGAGAGGTTTGGAAGTTTCAGGCGAAGGGTTGGGTTCCGACTTTTTGCCCCCACTGGAGTATGACCAAGTTGGGTTCAGTTGGGCTTCCGGGGACTGCCGGGGGCTCCAATGTCTAAATTAATGCATTAATAAACCATATTTTTTAGTTGATAATTTACCATACATAGTTTCTAAGATGTGATCTGAGTACTACAATCTAACGGGTTGAGGGAGCCCGATCCTTTCTCAACCCGAATCAATTAGTACTTTCAGTCCCCTAAACTAATTGTCAATGACCAAGAGAACGAATACTTATATTCATGTATGTAAACTTCTAATTCGAAGTTATAGGATGTACAATATGATAATAAACTAATGATATTGAAATTAAAAATGAGAGGTTACAGTAACTGAATGCATTATTGATATCACATTTTTAGTTACTCAAGTTGGAAGAAATGGAGTGAAACTGGGAAAACAGGCACATTATAGCCGAAGTGTCTCTAGTTGCTTTCAGATATAATTTTTTTTTCCAACCTTTTTGTAAAATTATGGATTCAGATTGTGTCTGTTGCCATCAATTCTTAACTTGACCTAAAATATTGTTATGATGGTGTTTGAACTCGGTATTGGATCGGGAATCGGCCGATCCAAACGTGGTCCAAATTTTTTTAAAAAGAAAAAAATCATAAATTTTTTGAGGGGGGTCAAACAATCCATATTGGATCATCCGATCTGACTGTCCGAAACCGAGTCAGAAAACTTTAGCAGTTTTCGAGATTGGCTTGGGCTCGTGACTCGGCATGGGCCGATATTTGACACTATGATTGTCATCCTTAGAATTGGTGGCAAATGCATGCTTCTTTCTTCTTCGAATCCTTACTATATTCTTAGGCTGTTAGTTGAACTATTAGAATTCTCATACTTTGCATTTGCATTATACCTAATAATGTGATTTGGTGTGTATCTGTGATTGGCAGTTGATGGGGTGTATGCATGCTGTCAATGCCATTTTCCTTATCCTTGAATCGGTTCTCAATAACCTTGTAAGTATCATAACAATAAAAGGCCCAATTGGTTTGAAGAACTCTGATACTCGGCTGATGGAGTGATTTTTGTTCAATGTTTAGATTGCAGGCACCTGAGGTTTCATTTACATTTTTTTTTTACTGCTTCATCCAGTACTGAAATACAATTTCCTTGTTCTTGCTTTAGCCGTTCCCTTGGTTCCGGATGAGCTATTTTGTGCTGTGGAGCTGTCTCTACGTAGTTTTCCAATGGGTTCTTCACGCCTGCGGTTTTACCTGGTAAGTTTCCTCTGTTAGTTTCTTACAGAAAATCGCGATCACTATCTGATTTTATGCCATTGTTGAATATTAGATATCAGTTTCTTTCATCTGAACTTTGTGACTGTAAAAGAATGGACTCAACCAAATGGTTTCTATTAATAGGTGGCCATATCCTTTCCTCGAGCTTTCGACACCCTGGGCACCTCTGTGGTAAATCATAGACCCCTTCTTATCTGCCATATATCGTCTTTATAACAGTAGAATTAGAAAACACTAATATAAGTGTTCTTCTTCCAGGTATTTCTGTTTGGCTTTGGTTCACATCCCCTGCTATGGTATATATGCAGTGCTTGTGAAAGCGAAACATTTGATTTGCTCCAGATTGTTTCCCTATGCATATGTGAGGTCATGTTAGTCTGTTGATCTGCATTTTTTCCCCACTTGCAATTTGAGCAAATTTGTGATTAATTGATTACTTGTCTATGTAGAGGAGAGAAAGCTTACACCCAATTTACTCCCATATTCTTATAAAAGGCTTTGGCTGTACAATTTAGCTGAGCTTGGTAGGTTCTCCTTATTACTTGAGCACATAGAATATTATTCCAGGTTTCTGCTATTAATATGTGTTTCTCTTCTCTTCTTTTTCTCTTCGTCTTCAAAATCCAAAATTTTGAAGTCTTAACTGTTGAAAACTAGAGCTGGCAATTTCTAACCCCACCTCTGAACCCGGGTTTGGGTTCAAGTTTTCAACCTGCATTCGGTTTTATGTTGAGTGTTTTCAACATACAAATAAATGAGTCGTCAGGTTTGGGTATTATGATATTATACGTTTTACTATTTATATATATATTGAACAAATATATATATATATATATATATACACACATACATAAGGGTTGGGGTATTTTCTTTCCGATTTTCTCTCTTTCTTTCTCTCATATGATAGAGTTGGGCTATTGGAGGTTAGAGCATCAAAGAAGTAAAGTAGAATATTGTAGGTTATTTTATTGTTATTTACATGAGATTAAAGAAGATTTTATAAAAAAAAAATGAGCATTAAATCAAAATATCATTGTACGTTTATTATATAAAAATTTAATAAAATTAGACGCGTTCGGTCAGCACATTCAGGCAGGTTGAATTGAGTGCCAAGGCGTGCGGAGTGGTACGGGCCTATAAACCGTGACCATGCCAACATTGCCCAACCCACGTCGTGCCCATGCCAACATTGCAAAACCCACGTCGTGCTGGCTTGCACATGGCCCGACCCCATAGTTATAAGAAGGGAGAATTACACAAACCTCCTTTGACATTTTTGACAACTGCAGTCAGACCCCCTTACATTTGATAATTTACACTGGTATCCTCCCACATTCGCATATCAGCTACACTAACTTCTGTTCGTATTTCGTTAGTTTTCGAAACAAAAAGTCCTGATGTTAGCATAATTTGGACATAAAAGTATAAAATTGGCCCTATCTTAGTTAATAAGGTAATAAAATATAACTTTGACCTGCTCATCTTTCCAATTTTATCCCTATTCGTCTTGTCTCTATCTTAAGTTGTCTTTCAATCCAAATTCACCACTATCGTGTAAGACATCATCACCGTAAGCTTTTTTCTCTGCAATATATTTTTCGATGGTCACTTGCAACTTGTGCCTCATGAAACATCTGGTCTAGATTCGATTCTTATGGGGACCGTTTCAGTTGGGGCCATTAGAGGCTTATCCGATCGTGAACTTCAAGATCCCAGAGATTAATCGTGGTGTGCGCAAGCCAACCCGTCTCCTCCCAAGAAATGGCTAGTGATGCATGCAGGCTCTGTGTACATAGTATACAAGTGGTGGCTTAAAAGCAGCGATAAGCATTCTCAAAGCTTCTGGTGGGTCCTACTCAATAGGTAAGTCGCACCGGTCAATGGTCTTTATTCATTTGATTTATCATCTTTTTCCACGGTGGATGATCGTTTCTTGCAAATCCATCAAATAGTTTGTGCTAAAAATCTCTTCCGTCCTTCAACGATGCAAACACTTGGATCGTCTCAAGCCCATCACACGAGCCACAGATGGAAGGGCTTGCCATAGGGTCGAAGGAAGAGCAACTTGATACAACTGAGTATAGAGAAGCATCAAAAGGAGGATCACATGGCGATACTCATACCTCTATCTTTTAAATCAATATAATTCATTTTCCAATCTCTATCAAATCTGCAACTTCTATATGTAGTTGTCTCACATGTATAATAACCATGTAATCCTCCTTTTGATGCTTCTCTATACTGAGGAGGGCTCTTAAAAGAGTCATTAATATCTGGAGTCTGCAATGAGAGGCGATCTTGATTCTCCCCAGTCCAGTGTTCTCATAGCATTACTTGGTCAGTGAAGCAACTTAACCATAGAAACGAAAAGGGGGGGAAAAAATAATATTGTGATTCTTCGTGATTTCGGTCTTTGAGGTCACTCTCTTTAGTGTAACAGTGCCACATCTTCCGTTAGGAATAGCAAAAACTGAGAGAAAAAGACAGGAATAGAACTCTAAGTGCAATCTCCATACTCATTAGAGAGATTATAGGACTTCAGCGCAGGAAGAGAAATAGATAGAGATTGAGAGTAAATAAGTAGTTGCAAACTTGCTTCTGTAGAGGCCAGCGACAATCAAAAACTTGAAGAAGAAGAAGAGTAAAAAGGGAAACTTGCTTCTATAGAGGCAGGTGAAGATCAGAAGCTTGAAGAAGGGAAAGTAAAAATAATTATGGTCGAAAGAAGAAGGGTTTTGTCATCATTCAGATTTCTCCATTTTTTCATGTAAAGGTAACAGTTTCCAACGGAGGAGGATCCTCCATTAGCAAGCTTATAGGAGATCTTCCTGTTAGTTGAAACAACCTTGAGGGCAAAATTACACATTAGCAAGCTTATAGGAGATCCTCTTGTTAGCTAAAACAACCTCAAGGGCAAATTTCTGTAATTTTGCCCTCACATGAGTTAATTTATGAAAGCAAAATTATAATTTTGTCCTCGAGGTTATTTCAGCTAGGAGGGATCTTGTAGCTTGCTATCAAAGGATAGGATCCGCTCCCTTTCCAATGAGGGTCATATTTGTCATTTTATCCCATAAGTTTTTGACAGAAGATGCCAGTGTAAATTGTCATTTGAGAGTTTAATTGCAATTGTCAGAAATGTTTCTGGCAAGAGATGCCATTGTAAATTGTCAAATTTGAGAAAGTTGAACTGCAGTTGTAAAAAATATCAAGAGAGGTTAGTGTAATTTTCCTTTATAAGAATGTCCTGATTTGATGGGAGGCGAAGTGGAAAGTTTTTAAGGTTAGTTTTTTTTTTTTTTTTGGTTTCCCATGGTATCCCCCGGCTTTTGCCCAGGACTAATCCTCCTAGGTACGGTTGGGCGCCAAGGCGGGGACCTCTCCCAAGAAAGTTTGCTGTATCCACAAGGGTTTGAACCTGAGACTACTTGCTTAAGCGATCAGAGCCCCTTCCACTTAGGCCAACCTTCGTTGGTGCTTTTAAGGTTAGTTTGTTCACGCTTATGTTTTGTTGCGGGTAGTTTTATTCCTCTTATGTTCTGTTACTTCTCTACTTCGAGTACCCTTGCCTTGTGCATGTTCATCAACTCAACAGCTAAGATTTATTTTGGTTACTTGACTAAGCCTCAATGGAAGATTGGCAACTGATTTAATTGCTCATATTAACAAATTTGAGGAAAATTAGTGGATTTTGTTTGCTCACAAACCACCAAATTTCTCATATTTAGAAAGCAATTCTGAACAACATTAACAAGATAATTTTCAGATAAAACTGAATTCAAAGTTTTCAAACAGATCATAATCCAGAATTAGGGGTTGTCTTCAGACTGATTAAAAGAGCTGAATCAGCTCTAACCCCCAAGATGATCAGAGCAAGTAAGTAACCAGCTTGGTACCAAAACTACTTCCAAATTTAGATTAAGTTGTTTCTTTCAGTCTCTCCTGAATCCTATAAATCCCACACCTTCTTCACGTCCTTCTAAGCAGAAACAGTACCATGGCTTCCTCCCTTTCACTTCTGTTTTCCCTATTGTTCCTTCTCTTTCACTGCTACTTCGCCTTAAACGCCGAAACTGGGATTTGTGACCCTACTGCTTTTCAGACGATGGGGACTAATATAAACACATTGCCCTTCTGTGATTATAAATTGCCGTTTAAAGTCCGAGCCAAGGACTTGGTGGACCAAATGACGCTTGAGGAGAAGGTTGCGCAGCTCGGCAACCAAGCGCAAGGCGTGCAGCGCTTGAATCTCCCCAGTTATCAGTGGTGGTCGGAGGCTCTTCACGGAGTATCTGATGTCGGACCCGGCACCCATTTCGACCAAGTTGTTACCACGGCAACTAGCTTTCCGACAGTGATCCTCTCCTCAGCCTCCTTCAATGAGACCTTATGGAAAACCATAGGCCAGGTATAATTAAGATACATGTAGGAGGACTTAAATGGCAGGAAATATACTGATGAATTACTCACATTATCATTTCTTCTAAAAAAATTTGGTCAGGCTGTATCCGACGAGGCGCGAGCAATGCACAATTTAGGGTTAGCAGGATTAACATTTTGGAGTCCAACCATTAATGTAGCTAGGGATCCAAGGTGGGGGAGGATTACAGAAACTGCGGGGGAAGACCCATTCGTGGTTGGGCGCTATGCAGCTAACTATGTGAGGGGCTTGCAAGATGTGGCTGGTTATGAGAAGACTAAGGATCTCAATTCAAGACCACTCAAGGTTGCAGCTTGTTGCAAGCACTATGCTGCTTATGATGTTGATAATTGGAAGGGAATCGACCGGTACCATTTCGACGCCAGGGTGACGGAGCGAGATATGGCCGAGACCTTCGTATACCCATTTAAGATGTGTGTGAAAGCGGGTGACGTTGCCAGTGTAATGTGTTCATACAATAGAGTGAATGGCATACCAACTTGTGCAGATCCAAGGCTATTGAATCAAACAATCAGAGGGAGATGGAACCTTCATGGGTTAGTCTTAATTATCACAATTCATACATAGTTATAACATGTACTCAACCATTAGAAACTTGTTCAATAACATATATATATATATATCCATGCAGGTACATCGTTGCCGATTGCGACTCCATTGAAGTCATGGTAAACGGACACAAATTTCTTAATGACACACCATCGGACGCAGTCGCACAAACATTGAAAGCAGGCAAGTTCTAGATTCTGCAAGTTTTAGTACACTACATTCCTAGATATATATAGCAATGTGGCCTTATTATGTCCTTTTTCTTTTGGTGTTTTGATCATTAGGGCTTGATCTGGACTGTGGGGTGTACTACCCTGACTATGCCACTGAAGCAGTGAAGACAGGGAAGGTGTCCGAGGAAGAGATCGATCATTCGCTGAGGAATCTGTACATTGTCTTGATGAGGCTTGGATGGTTCGACGGGAACCCCGGTCACTACTCAGGGCTTGGAAAGAATGACATATGCTCTCCACAGCACCTAGAGCTGTCGGCCGAAGCGGCAAGAGAGGGCACTGTCTTGCTCAAGAATGATAACAATGTCCTACCATTGAACTTCAACGGGAAACGGCCTAAGTTCGCCGTGGTCGGACCCCATGCCAATGCTACCATAGCTATGATTGGGAATTATGCACGTAAGTTCTAATTGGTAGATTTATCGTAGTCGTTCTGACTCAATTACTCTAAAAGCTCAAGTTCTTAGTGTAAGTGGTTTTCAACATGGTATGAGAGCAGAAGATCTGAGTGTTCGAATCCCGAGGTCGGTTCGTATGTTGTTTCCATGCGGAGGATGTTGAACCGTTTGATATACATTACATTGTTGTACCCTTCTCTACTAGCTTAAGCTTTTAGAGTAAGTGATTATTCTTATTTCTAACTGGATATATTGTTATTCATCTCCTCTAGTCAAATCTGGTCTTGCCTGCCGATATTCTACGCCTCTCGGAGCTCTCGCGCAGTATGGAGATGTGGTGTATGCACCGGGATGCCTCGGCGTGAAATGTCAATCAAATACTAATATCGGTCAAGCAATCCAGGCCACTGTAGGAGTGGATGCAACATTTGTATTCGCCGGACTAGACCTATCGATAGAGAACGAGAGCTTGGACAGGCTAGATCTCAACTTGCCTGGTTTTCAGCAATCTCTCATTACCCAAATTGGTAATGCATCCACCAGCCCTGTGATTCTTGTGATTTTCTCGGCTGGAGGCGTCGACATTTCATTCGCTAAGGACAATCCGAAGATCTGTGCCATTCTTTGGGCTGGTTATCCTGGTCCTGAAGGTGGCCGGGCAATCGCCGACATCATTTTCGGAAATTTTAACCCAGGTGAGAAGAAATAATTGTTAAGAAAGAAAGATAAACGAGATGAAGAAGAAATTAAGCACACACAAGACAATTTACATGATTCAGTCAATAGTGCCCAAGTCCACCGATACACACCAGGTTCTACTATTCTCCAAAGCTAGTTAGAAAAAGGGACGCGATCCTCTCTTATGGACACCCCTAATATGGGGCGTGATATGTGAAATAACTCTGAGGGCAAAATTGTAATTTTACCTTCACCTGAGTTGCTTTATGAAGGTAATAATTTTGCCCTCGGAGTTGTTTCACATATCACGCCCCATATCAGAGGCGTCCATAACAGAGGATCCGCCTCTCAGAAAAATATTACAAAGAGCAACCACAAAAAGTATCATGAATAATCTGTAGTAAGGAAGAAACGTAACAATAAGTGAAATTACTATTATACCCTTTGACCCCTTAAAACTTCGAGAAGTATTGTTGATCCAGCCATCATCGACCGACCGACAAAGCCTGTCTCATCAGTACTTCTGAATGCCTCGGCAGCATCAGTCCCCACATAACAACAGTAATATAGTAGGCCATAATCAAAATTTGAAGCCATAAAGAACAATTTCCTTAATCTATTGTATGTGACCTTTTCATTGTGACAAAATATTAATGGCAGGTGGTCGACTTCCCATTACATGGTACCCCGGCGACTATGTAAACCAACTTCCGATGACGTCGATGCAGCTCAGACCAGATCCTAAATTAGGCTACCCTGGAAGAACCTACAAGTTCTACAATGGCTCCACCATCTACCCATTTGGGTATGGACTGAGTTACACTACCTTCACATACACCATTAAGTCTGCACCAAAGCTTGTTACAATCGATCTAAATAAGCTCCAACAATGTAAACCGATAACCTTTCTTGACGGTAGCCAGCCGCAGTGCCCGGCCATCTTAGTGCAAGACTCGAGATGCAGGCAAGTTCTGAAGGTTGCAGTAGAAGTGCGAAACGCGGGAAAAAGAGATGGGTCGAATGTTGTGATGCTGTACTCAGTCCCGCCATCTAACGTTGCAGATGCGCCAATTAAGCGGCTTGTCAAATTCAAACGAGAGTTCTTGAGAGCTGGACAAGCTAAAGTGGTGACGTTCAAGCTAAATGCCTGTAAGAGCTTTAGCATTATCGATGTGGATGCTTACGAGCTTTTACCCGCCGGAGAGCACTCGATCATCGTAGGAGAAGGAATCAATTCAGACTCATCCCAGATATCTTTTAGATTTCGGTAGTACTGTAAGGAGATGAGAAAGAAAAAAAAAAATTTAAGGAGATGAAGTTCCATTTCAATGGGGAGAAGGTTGCAATGGTGAGTAATAAGGAGTCCAAACCTGTAAAATGTAATTGTTAGAGTGGATTTCATTATTTAAAAAAAAAAAGTTACATAACAAAATTATCTTCATTTTTTGGATAATCAACGCTTGCAGGTCTTACGAAAATTTGTTTTGAAGTATATTTTAGGGTAAATTATACTTTTACCCCTTGAGGCTTGTACCACTTGTATTTAGACCCTTGAGGTTTTTGAAACTATATTGACCTCCTTTAAAACTCAAGGAATCATGGACTGATTTACCCCCTCATAAAATATAAAATTATTCTTCTCAAATCCATCACCCTATCCCACCCCACCACCGCCCCATCACCCAATTGGTGGTAGGGATGGGGTGGGGTGGTGGTGGTGGCGGCGAGATGGTTATGGGGGTCTTAGTTACCAGATTTGCCACTAGTCCTGGCGTTCCCGCCCTTAAAACGCAGATTTATGCTTTAAAATTGAATTCGCCTAAATCCGCGTTCTAAATTCGTGAATTTCAAACGAATTGAGTAAGGACCAAAACTGCTTTCATTAAATGCAACATGGAGAGAGAGAGACATCATTAAATGTATTGTCTGCCTTCTCTGAACATGGAAAGAGAGAGAATCAGTGAAAGAAAAGTATTGGATCATATATAATATAAAAAAGAAAATAATATTAGATATAATTAATGCGTATATAATATTTTATAATATATATACATAATAAATTGAGAATATGGAATGAATATTTCATTCATTATATTCTGAAATTCAAAAAAATCATTCTTTAAACCAAAAGACATTCATTGATCATGATCAAATAAAACGGTAAATGCAGTTTTATATCCATTAAAAACATTTAAGGTTGAAAATTCATTTCCGAAATAGTAGGAGAATCTCTCCTAACTGGATTGGTGTAAATTGCATGTGAGATTTGTTGGTCCGATATTTGAACACCTTCAAGCTTAATTTCATCTACTGATTGTTCTTTTAAGGGATCTTCAGAGATTGAATGTCTTGAAGATGATGGTATGGATACCTGATATGGAGGTTTCCAACTTCTACCAGATTGGGATCTAGGAAGACTTATTTGTGGTTTATGAAAATTGAGGACAACCTCACCATCATTGTATTGAATAATATTATCAATAGTATGATGTAAGATTGGTCTTGGAGGTACAGCATTAGGTATACTCCAAGCCTCAGGGAATGTGATTTCATCCCAAGATATTAATCTTGGTGTAGCTACACTTGATCTGGTTGGTAAATTTGTCTCAATTAAGACAGTAGTACCATAAGGACTAGATTTTTTTACATTTGGTGTCATGGTATTCACGACCTTATAGTAAATTCTATAAATAATTGCTACAGTTTCAAATCCAGGAAGGAAGTTATATCCTTTGTCTGGACTCTTAACCTAACAGCTTCAAATAGGTTCGGATCTAATAAAAATAAGGTTAAATTTGGATAGACATCAAAATAAACCGGTCCATAACATAGACTGGTTTCAACAACACCCATAAGTGATGCTTTATAGTCTAAACATCTAGCATCTCTAAGTGATGCTTGCAGGCAAGCATTCATGCCTAATAATGTCAATGGTTTAAAGGCTACTTGAATAAACTTACATGTTTTCAAATGATTATGCAAATCCTGGGGATCTAGCAATTTCATTGTTTCATCCTGGGAATCTAAACTTAATGTTTGTTCCATGGTCTTTATAGCCATGCTAGGATTTAGATCATACCATTTAGACCTATAAATGGTTTTGGGTTGAACTCTAGGAATTGTCCACTTATTAAGTTGATTTTGAACATTAGCAAATTCAATTAATTCTGAGTTTTTTTATTAACTCAGAGGCATGAGTGGGTTCAGTCATAATTTTTTAATTGTCTAGGCAGTATAGGTAAATGTATAGATCTTGCTGTTCTAATGACAATTAATTTATAATACTAATGAAGTTAAGTAATATCAACTAAGGATGTCTAAAATATATTCCATGTCTCTTATTCATACAAGCCAAACCTCAAAAGAGAAAGCCATGCTTATGGACCGAAATAGACCTAGGCGCCCTCCTAGCATAAGCGGTCAAAAGAGGTCCCCGACTACTATATGAGTTTAACACAGTATGAATACACAACCAGTCATGGAATATACCATATCACATCCACAGTTCATATTAGTCAACTAACATTACTATTATACCTTAATAGCAATGATTATTAATCTATCTGTATGTGGCATTGTATTACATCCGGTTACCTACATATAAGCTACCAGTTTGGTGCTTATACGTACAGGTGGTTGGTGGTTTCCAGCCGATATACAGACCAATTAATGGTCAACGCCATTAGAACCTAAGAACATATACTTTACCTATCATGCTTAGACAACATAAACTACTTAATTAAAAAGAGCTAAAACTTGGTTCTGATACCAATACAAAGCAGGATCACAAAATTGTTTATTTATACGGGGTGAACAGTGGGATACAAACAGTACATACGAATAGTAAAAACAAACAGTAACAACTATTCACATAAATAGTAAAAACTTACAGTCGCTGGAGAAGACGACCGGAATAGTACTCCGGTGGGCGGAGACGGCCGGTGCCGGAAAGGGTGGCCGGAGACAAAGGTCGGAAGGTGGTCGGCGGTAGTCGGAAGGTGGTTGGAAGGTGGTCGGAAGGGAGGACGGTTGAAGGGAGAACGGTTGAAGGAAGGTTACAGAGAAAGGAGAGGGTTAGAAGGCTCAGAGGGCTCTGAAGAAAGTCTTAGGAACAAATGAGCTCCTAAGGGCTATATATAACCTACGGACATGAAAAATTATTTTGAAGTCCGCACAGTACCGGTCAATAGGTTACCGGTATTGTGCGGTCAAGAGTAGAAAAAGTATTTTCACCAAGAGAAGAGTGGTGCAACGCAGCATCATCAACATCTGAAGGAGGTTGTGAAGCAAAGGAAGGACAATGGATGATTTGCTCACTGGTGATCCCTACGATGACCCCACTACTGTGGCTGCCTTGTGGGACTTCTATGGCATCAAATATGTGTCTTCTTCTCCTGGGGGGGGTGTATATGATGTAATTTTTGTCTTTTGGGTTTTACTATTAATGTTCATGGCCCATTACTGTTCATGGCCCATCCATAGCCCATCCACTATTCATGATCCATTATTGTTCATGACCCAAGGCCCAATACTATTCATGGCCTTTCATTGTTCCTCCATGGGATCCAATTCGTGGCCCAATGACCAGTAACCTATTGACCGATACTGTGCGGACTTCAAAATAATTTTTCATGTCCGTAGGTTTTATATAGCCCTTAGGAGCTCATTTGCTCCTCAGACTTTCCTCAGAGCCCTTTGAGCCTTCTAATCCTCTCCCTTCTCTGCAACCTTCTTTCAACTGTTCTCCCTTCAACCATCCTCCCTTCCGACCACCGTCCGACTACCGCTGACCACCTTCCGACCTTTGTCTCCAGCCACCCTTTCCGGCACTGGTCATCTTCGGCCACCGGAGTACTATTCTGGTCATCTTCTTCGGCGACTGTAAGTTTTTACTATTTATGTGAATAGTTGTTACTGTTTGTATTTACTGTGTGTATTTACTATTTGTATGTACTGTTTGTATCCCATTGTTCATCCCGTATAAATAAACAGTGGAGTTTAATAGAATCTGAAGATTCTCAATCTGAACAATCAGAATCAGATGAAGAAATGACTCCTCTTCAAGTACAAGAATTAGAAGCTTATTTTATTGATATTCCTCATCCACCAATGGAGTTTAATAAAATCAATTTTGATAATAGAAATTCTAAAACTATATTTTCTGGTCCTACTCGGAATTATTATCCTAGACCAACATCAGTTGATATGATGTATGAAGAAGATTTCTTTCATACACAAAATCATACCATGGCAAAACAATATATGCCTGGTGTGATCACCCCACTGTCGGGTGGACCCTAGGTCGATCGGGTTGAAATGGAGTCGTCACCATCCATTGAGTTTGGGTATGAATGGTCACCCGGATTTTATCAGTTTATTCAAAAATAGACCAAATTGTGAATTTTAGGGTAGTCTAACCAGATTTCAGGTAAGAGGGTTTATTTGAGAGATGGGAAGGTGTTAGACACCCATCTACACCTAGTTCAACCGGTTTCCTGGTTCAAGATTATTTGGCCAATTAAAGAAAATCTATAAAATAAACTAAATAACTAAGAATCTAGAAAAATCATAAAATTTATCTAAAATACTAAAAATAATCCTAAAATTATAAAGAAAAATTACACATGAAGATCCATTAAAAAGTTATTCAATTA
>JAUPMG010000011.1:11085128-11107749 GCA_031762675.1 Pachysandra terminalis
CTTTGCCCGGCTCGACCCGGGCTCGTAAACCTTGAGTAAGGCTCAAGCTCATGAAAAAGTTTTGGGCTTAGGCTCGGCTCAGGCTCTTTAGAATATTTTGGGCTCGGGCTCGGCTCGCAAAAGGTTGGCTTGTAAAAAATCTTAACTTAGTCCAAATGCATTCATATTATACTTGATAAGTATTATTATATATAGTATAATATATTACCGTGTATATTTAGTATTCATATATATTATAAGATAAAGGGATATGGGCATATAATTTCATATACAAACTGAGCCAAGCTCACCCAAGCTCGGCTTAAGCTCGTAGATTTTTTTCAAGCTCAGGCTCGACTCATACAAGCCGAGCTCGAGCCCGAGCCGGAGCCGAGCTCGAGCCCGAGCCGGAGCCGGAGCCGAGCTCGAGCCCAAGCCGGTGCCAAGCTAGCTCGGCTCGTTGACAGCCCTATTCTCAGTCTTATAAATAAACTAAAATTTTCGTATATATGATATGACATTTATTTCCTTTTATCTGCTGGGCAAGCATGTGCTCAAGAAATCTGTGCTAGAAGCGGGTTAGATTGCAACATATATTGGACACCACCTAAACATACTTTTTTTGATAAGAACCACCTAAACATACTTACTAATGGCATCTCAATTTTTCTGTATTCTCATTTCTTTTTTTCTTTTTTCCAGCCATGATTTATGTATTACAAATTTCAATCATAATTTTTGAACATTATAAACGAGGTAGTAGTAAAAATCCAAGAAACAAGAGATATTTCAAGCAGCATAGCTTCTTTCATAGACAAGCGAATAGAAAAGTTCTAGAAATTAAAGATCTACATATAGAAATACCATTGTCGTTCAATATCTTGGCTGGTGCCTTCCAACTCAACAACAAAAACAATTACGCCTTTTCCAAACTAATTGGAGCTGCAACATGAATCATGTTCTGCTATTCCAAACTGTGGAAACTATATCCCCTGTTAGCTTATGTCCCTTTAAAACATTTCCAGCCGATTTCGTTGTCATCCTTTTTGGTTTTCTCCTAGGCCTTTTGGATTCTTTAACTTGCTCTATCTTGTATCTTCTCTTATTTTCCTCCTCCTAGGTTTTCGTTTTGACATGTCAAGACCGTCTCAACTCACTTTCCTTTCTTTTTCATCTACTGGGACTACTCTGAAGACTCTATTGGATGCATTCATTCCTTATCTTTCTTAATATTTCCACTGTCCACAGATCCATCTCTCAACATCCTTGTCTTGGCTAAGCTCATCCTTTGAATGTTTTGCTTCTATATTTTCCAACATTTTGTTTCATATATCATGGACCATGGTTGGTAAACTAGCCATCTTGTATTTGTTTTTAGCTTGAGTGAAATGCATTGGTCATATAATCCATTAGAAGTATTTCTCCACTTCAGCTATCTTCCATCTCTCTCTCCATATGGATAATTGATCCAAGATAACTCAAGTGATCATGGGAATTTCTTGCTCTTAATGCTTATCCGTGCTTCAATCTGTTTCTCATTTGTACTACAGTTGCATTCCATATGCATGATTTTAACTTGAATTACCTTGTAACCTTTTGTTTTCAAGGTATTCCTCTATAATTTTAGTTTTGCAGCTTGATTTTAACTTGACTTACCTTGAAAACTTTTGATTTCAATGTATTCCTCTATAATTCTAGTTTTGCATCTGCTACCTCTGTAATTTGGTTTACCAATACCATATTGTTTGCAAATAATAATAATAGAAAAATGAAGTTAATCTAGGCAAATCAAACCAGTCAGTCAACAATATTGTCTTAATTAGTTGGGGTTGGCAACACGAATCCCACTCCATTGTTGCACTATCAGAAACTGTATCTTTAGTTAGCAAATATGCTTTGAGAAGATCTATAACTGACTCCTTCCATGCCTTCTTCGATTTTACTCTCTCCCTTTTGGATCATTCGACTTGCAATACCTTCTCACAGATGTTTCTTTAGGTCTTCTTCTTTTTTATTTTTTTTCACATGCCTAAATTATCTTGGCCATTTTAATTTTTTACATGCCTAAACTATCTTGGCCATTTTATTTCATCTTTTATTAGGGCTACACCTAGCCTGTTATTAACTTTCCTTAGTCTTGTCACTCATCCATCTTAACATCTTCATGTCCGCTTTACTTAATACTATTACTATTTTGCTTCTTAATTATCGAAAAATCCTCCTACTTCGTAGCAGGTCTAATTGTCATCTTATAGAATTTACCTTTCAACAGTGGAATACGTCAATCACTTGTTACTCTAACACCTTCAAAATGTGCAACATTCTCCTTAATATCACCCTATGGGCAATTTATTCAATATTATTTAGGTGTTCACTTTTTGAAAATCACTTGGTCTCGATTGTTATTATTGCTTTTACCAAGATTATTGTTTTACTAAAATTGCATTCCATATATTGGATCTTAATTTGATTTATTTTGAAACCTTGATTATAAGGTATCCCTCCACATCTCTACGTTTGCATTTATTCCATGTCTAGATTAGTCAACTAATACGGCATCATCTGCAAATAACATATATCAAAGCACCTGCTCTTGAATATGTGTTGTCAATTGATCCATAATAAATGCAAAAAAAATAACAGTTGATATAAGCCTGTTATTGGGAACTCTTTGGTCTCATTGCCAACTCTTCGACACTGGTTAATGCTCCCTTGTACATAACAACATCAATGCCTTTTCTTAGTATTTCTTTCATGCCCTAACCAACCAAATTATTTCTCTAGGCACTTCATTATCTTTTGTTTTCTAAAGTAATAAAAACCATGTGAAGGTTTCTCTTCTTCTCTCGAAACTCCTCTAATTGTCTAAGTAAAATATGCCATCAATGATAGAACTCCATAGCATGAAACCAAACTGATTTTTCTTATAACCAAGTTGTTTGCCTTACGCTGTGTTTGGAACCTCGGATTTTGAAAGAAAAGAAAAGGAAACGATGGAGAAAGCACTTTCTCCTGTTTGGTTGAAGAAGGAAAGAGTTGGAGATAGAGATTTGGAAAGAAAATAACTTGAAATTTTCTCTTTTAGAATCAAAACCTTTTTCCCGCAAAAGGTAGAGATTTTGAAAGAAAGGAGAAGAAAGGTGGAGAGCACTCTCCAACACTCCAACCTAAATCATTGCATATCTTGTCTTTTCTTGCGGTCAATCAAACTTCCGGAATCTATGAGAACTCACCGGAAAATTGTCAGAAGTCACCGGATTTTGATTTTCTTTTCTTTATATTTCTGATCTTACAAAACACTTGAAAAGAAACACTTATCATTTATCATTTCTTTTCCATTTCTTTTTTACTTTTCTTCTAAAATCCAACGTTCTAAACACAGCCTTAGGCTTGGATGCCATCCTCTTTCTCATACGTTTATGGTATTACTTGTAAGCTTAATTTCACTGTAATTAATACAACTTTGGACATCTCATTTGTTCTTGTATGTGGATATGGCAGTGTATCTCCTCCAGGCCTTTGGTAATTTCTTAATCAATATTCTATCAGCTAATTTGGTCAATCAGTATTTTGCCGAGTGCTCCCATGCATTTCCACACTTTAATTAGGATATATACTGCTCCTACAACTTTTCCTATTTCGATCAGTGTTCAAAATTGCCTTAATTGTCCATATCCAACTTGGCTAGATTTTATCTAATAATGGTTTACATATGACTGAATAATTATAGTTTTATTTGATATTGTGTTCTCACTTGTTTTATGTGGCAGAGGGGCGATAAGATTTTTTCCAAACGGCCCTTCATCGTGCATAGTAGAAGTAAGGCTGTTTCATACAAAAGTTCACATATGATAATTTTTTTTCTGCTTTTCTTCAGTCACTATCCCTTAGATCTTTCTTTTCATCACTCTTCCTTGTCCTGTTTTGTGGTGCATGCATGGGTGGATTCAGGCAAGGCGAAATGTTGCCATTTTCTAGTCTAGTGACACGAAATATGGGGGCGATATTCCCCCATTTCAGCGATATTTTGGCGAAATTTTGCCAGCCCCCCTGGCGAAATCGAAATTTAAAACCTTGGATTCAGGGACTCAAGCCATGAATTGATGCCTCACCTGGGCGATCATATTTATCAAAATTTATACAATGTTTAGCTACATTATAATTGACCTAGAGGAAAGCAGGTTAATTGGATAGCAAGGATCACCCAACTTCAGAAATCTTCTATTTTGTTGATCTCCTTGATCTGGCCTATTAACATGTTTGCCTGGTGTCTGGACTCTGGACTAGAAGAGTGATAATGGAAGTATTAAAGGGGGAGTGACTGAAAAAAACTTTCTCACATTCCTTCTTTTTGTTGGTTCAGATTTCAGAAAAATCTCTTATTATGTGATCTTTTTTCCATTTCAGCTAACTGTTTCATATGAAGTTCCACAAATTTTTATTCCTGTGGCATCTGTAAGTGTTCTAAACCTGATACCAAAGTTAATCTATCTACAAATAGGAACACTTGCAATTATCCTCGCCGAAAAGAAATAGTTTTCCATTCGAGTAGCTTGCTTTCTGTAACAAGCATGATACATCGATGTAACTTGACACATTTTTCTTTTGTTTTGGGTTTTCCTCAGGCATTGCAACCCTTTCTTCAAAGCTTGCTCTTGGGTGGTTTGGAGCGGTTTGCAAAGATTGCGGAAGGCTACTCTTCACCCTCCAGTGGTCTATACTTATAAGTGAGCCTCATGATCAATGATCATCACAGTGATTATGTGACGTATGATGTAGAGAGGAACCACGACGAGAGATTCAGCATCAACCCAGAAGATAAATGTAGTTTAATCTCTCTCATCCTTCTTTCTCCCATGGTTCTGTAAATTTTGGAGTCTCTTATAAGAGAGCAAATACATTATGTCACTGGGTAATAACACAAGGAACCTTGTACCCCATTTGTTGCTTTCACTCCTACAGATACCTCCTCTCATCTTCATGCATTTGCCAATTTTTTTGTTTTCTTGAAAACATATCTTAGTCAGACCTTAGATTATAGAAGAGAAGGCTTTGCAGTATTTTAGATTTATGGTGATCTTAAATTGCATGGAACAAAACCTATCTTAAAATCACTTTTTAAATTCACTCATTAATTATATTTAAAAGAGAGAGAACTCCAAAACAATATATCTTTGTTTTTTTTTTTTTTTTTTTTGGTAATAGGGGAATAGAATTAACTAGCTAAATAACTTGAGTCTGGGAGTAGCTCTACCACATACATCATCAAATAAAAGGTCTTTAATACTACTAGGAGGCTCTACGGAGAATACTAATTGAGAATTGCTATTTGTAGCCTAGCTTAGCTAGTGCATCAGCACACATGTTGCTTTCACAGTATACGTGAGAAACTTTCACCCTCCAGTTCTTCCGTAGCAGGTGCTTGATATCATTGATGATGGTTGCATTCGGGTTGAACTGGTCGTCTTCATGCATTGTTAGATCGATGGTGGCCTTGGAATTTAGGTTTGCTTGAACTTTCCTATAGTCTTTTTCCCACAACAAACAATATATCTTTGTTGTAAGAAAAGATTTTCTATTCTAATCATACAATATTAATCGAGAAGACAAGTATTCATAAACCGTTATTAGAACTAGCAGGTGGCACGTGCAATATTGCATGTGAGAGATTTTATTTCAAAAACAATTAATAAGACGTGAGAGAGTTTTATGTTTTCAAGTAAATAAAATCTTGAAACAAGAGAGTTTTTTCCAAAAACAGTTAATGAGACACTGAGAGAATTTTATGTTTTCAAGTAAATAAAGTCTTAACTACCGATGTGTGGCTCAGTTGGTAGCAAGCTAGGCTCTAGTGGGCGTCTCCGGAGGTAAGTTTAGAGTTTGAATCCCACTAGAAGCACTCGTGGCCAGGGGTTTACCGTAATTGCTCCCGCTCACCCAATGTGGTGTGGGGACACCCACGTGGTTAAGACAAAAAAAAAAAAGTAAATAAAATCTTGAAACCTTTTAAAAATATATAAGAAAAGACAAAATTATCCTTATAAATAAATATTTGATAATCTTTTGTATTGCAAAATCAATTTTAAGAGAGAGAGAGAGAGAGTTTTACGACACACTTTCCGAGGTACTCTCCATTTATACTTTATAGTATAGATTAGGGGCTTGCAGAAAAAAGAAAAAAAAAAAAAGAAAAAAGAAAGAGAAGATTCATAAATATTAGAAAATACAAGGGTTGGTTTTATAAAAACTCTATATAAAAGGCCCTATTTGCTTCGTTTGTGACTTTTTTGCCGGTTTCACCGCCATAATATTAAGCTTCTCAGCCCGGCCCGCCCTTTTGTCTCGGAGTGCGAAGCTTCAACGAAGCGGCGAAGGCGAAGAAGACTACGAGGGAGTCCTTTTACGAGCTTTTTTCTTCAGTATTCGAATTTCTGTAAACCCTAATTATTTAACTGCAGATTTCATCGCTGTTAATCGAAGATAAATTCTTAAGAAGATCATCTCCAATGGCTGACAATCATTCAATCTCTGTAAAAGACGCTGTTTACAAGCTCCAACTCTCCCTTCTCGACGGGATTCGCCATGAAAACCAGCTTTTCGCAGCAGGATCCTTGATGTCTCGAAGTGATTACGAAGACGTCGTGACTGAGCGATCGATCACGAACATCTGTGGTTATCCTCTGTGCAGCAATCCTCTGCCATTGGATCGGCCGCGAAAGAGTCGCTTCCGAATTTCGTTGAAGGAGCACAAGGTTTATGATCTCCAAGAAACCTACATGTACTGTTCTTCAAGTTGTGTGATTAATAGCGGAGCGTTCGCAGGGAGTTTGCCGACTGAAAGATGTTCAATTTCGAACTCGACGAAGATTGATGAGGTTTTGAGATTGTTTAGGGATTTGAGTTCGGATGATAAGGAGAGTTTGGGGAAGAAGGAAGATTTAGGTCTTTCTGAGTTGAAGATTCAAGAAAAAGAGGAAATCAAGGCTGGTGAAGTGTCTTTGGAGGATTGGATAGGTCCGTCAAATGCTATTGAAGGCTATGTTCCTCAAAGAGATCGCAGATCGAAACCTTCATTTGCGAAAAATAGCAAAGAAGGTAGATTTCTGTAACTGTCATATATCATTGATTGTATTAGTTGAGTAAGATTATCTGTTTGAATCTTTGTTGTTGCATTAGGTTTGTCACACTCTATTTCCTTTTTAACTTTCCTGTTATTATCTTAATTCATGCAAAATTTCAATTTCTGTATGTCCCATTGGTTTTACTCTGGGCAACAGAAGTGAGCTTGCATTATATGTTGCAGTGTCTAAATCCAAACACACTGAGCCAAAGAAAGGAAAAGGCAAGGTAGTTAGTGAGATGGATTTTAAGAGTACTATAATCATGAGGGATCAGTTTAACATTCCGAAAACATCGTCTGGGGATAGTGAAGACATGAGAGATCAATTCAGCATTTTGGAAACATCATTTGAGCTCATGGAGATCAATTCTGAGAAGAAGTTAAAAGATTTGAAAGGGGAAGTGAGTAAGAGTGTTCCTTGTGATCAACTTGGTGTTTGGGGAATTTCTTCCACTCCCATTCAGGATGGTTCTTATGCAATTGTTAAAGAATCAAATCCGGAACTAAGTGTTGGGGAAGCAATCCAGTTGAATGAAACCACGTTGAAATCCTCCCTGAAGTCAGCAGGGGCAAAAAGATTATCTCGCAGTGTAACATGGGCTGATGTGGGCAACGACAGTCTATGCAATTTTCAAGAAATGGGAGAAACCCCAGAAAGTGTTGACAGCTTGGGTGGTTTGGAATCAGAAGATTATGATGATAATAAATCTTTACGTTTTTCCTCGGCCGAAGCCTGTGCTGTTGCATTGAATGAGGCAGCAGAAGCTGTTGCTTCTGGAAAATCTGAAGTGACTGATGCAGGTAAGTCATTACCTGCTGCAGCCAGCAAGTGATTGTTGTAATTTATTTATTGTATATGTTAAATTGGCTTGATTGGATTTTTAATTGAGGATCTGTTGCTTTTGTCTTTCTCTTCCTTTTACATTTGATATACAGTGATTGAAGCAGGAGTCATTATCTTGCCTCCTCCACATGTTGCGGATGAAGGAGATCCTACTCATCCTAGAGAGGATGCGAATTTGCTTGAACCAGTAGTGGTTCCATTAAAGTGGCCACAAAAGCCTGGGAGTTCATACTCTGACTTGTTTAATTCTGAGGATTCCTGGTACGATGCCCCACCAGAGGGCTTCAGCTTGACTGTAAGTTTCTTGTGCAGATACTGAGGATTTACTTTTTCTGAATCAAAGAAAGTTAATCTTCTTTGATATTCTGTATTTGTACTCGAGTTTATAATATACTTGTTGCTTTTTAGTTATCCTCATTTGCTACAATGTGGATGGCACTCTTTGGATGGATAACATCATCATCTCTGGCTTATGTGTATGGACGGGACGAGAGTTCCCATGAAGAGTATTTAGTAGTTAATGGGAGGGAATACCCCCACAAGATTGTCTTGAGTGATGGCCGGTCTTCTGAAATCAAGCAGACTCTGGCTGGTTGCCTTGCTCGGGCTTTGCCATGCCTTGTTAGTGATCTGGGGCTATCAACACCAATATCTACTTTGGAGCAAGCAATGGTATCCATTCTGAACATTTGAATTGGTTCACTAATGCACTATCAGTGTCTCCGAAGAGTCTTATACTAATTTTTTTCTTATATTTATATTTTTTTATAGTTATATTTTGTTGTCTGTCATAATGCTGTAAATCTCTAGGATTTTTGAATTATTTTACGTGAAATATTTTATTTGGGGTACTTTGATACAGTAGTGGTGGAACTGAAATTGATGCGGAATGACAACTATAGAATGTGTGCAATCCTCTGAACAAGCTAAAGGTTGTTCAGAGGACTGTAGCTTCTCCAGCAGCTGATTTTTGTGAATTACTTTTTCTTGATCTTCCTAGTCATGATGTCTTAATTGTTCAGATGTTATAACACGTACCTGTTAAGTGTAATGTGAATTTTTTTCTTTTTAATCGATAAATAAATATCAATTATAGCTGTTAATGTAAAAAGCCTTTGCTGTACATCAGTATTACCTTTCAGTACACAAAATGTGTAGCCACCAGGCATCAAACAGAAAGGAAACCAGAAAGTATAAACTGTCCACCAATACAGGTACAAAATAAAACAAAGTTACATTGCCCAATACTTCTTCCAAGGTTGTTCACAGACTGAGAAAGGAGTGTCTTTGAATTCTGGTATTACCGAAGTACATATGAACATTGATGATTTCCATCTGTGTGATGTGAATGTCTCAACTCTTTTTTTTTTCCCCTTATGAACAAGTAAAAAAAATGTTTTATTACAAATAAAGTCATTTTATATTTTATTTATATTTGTTATATTGACACATATAGGGACCGTTACTTGGTGTGATGGTAAAAGCCTCGGGCTGCCAGCATGAAAATGCGGGTTCAAGTCTTGCCGCAGTCATTTTGTGCAAAAATGTTAAAGGTTGGGTCTGTTGCCAGTCCGCCCCTCTTGGTACCCTGCTTCGGCAGGATCTACACTGGGTTACGGTCCTTTTATATTGCACATGTATATAGGTTCTACTACAGATGAAATTAAAAGTGTTCTATTTTATAGATTTATATTTTTCTTTCTTATTATCAACAAGTAAAAAATCAGTTCTATTACAATAAAATTTTCTTTTCTCTTTTATTTATTAGGCCTCTAAATAGGACAAGGGATTTGGAAATATGACATTCTAATTTTAAATAAGATCTTTCTTCAAATCAAAGTATTTTGGGTATGTAAAATAAAAAAAAAATAAACTTAAGGTAGTGTGCTTTTATTAATAGTTTTGGGTTATTTAGTATTACCTTATTATTTGGATGATAGCAATAGATTTGATCAGTAGACTACGTTACTAAGAAAGATTATTTCCACAGGGGCGATTACTGGATACAATGTCTTTCATTGAGGCACTACCACCCTTCAGAATGAAACAGTGGCAAGTGATCGTTCTTCTATTTTTTGATGCTCTCTCGGTGTGTAGAATCCCTGCACTTACCCCATGCATGACAAGTAGGAGGATGCTGCTACATAAGGTAAGATGGCAATGACTAATTAAGTTCAGTCTTATCATTTTTTCATCGTATTCAATCTTGGGAAATATGAGATCCAACTTAGATGCATCCAGCTTCACCTGTAGGCGGATTTGCTATTATCTGCATAGATCTTGTTGTTTGCGGTTTGCGCTGGTTTGATCGGTAAGCAAAAATAATAAATGGAAAAGAATCTGATAGCTCGTATCTTGAAATTGGCTTCAATGGACAATGGATTTCTTTGATTTGAAGTCCATTGGTCTCAGGTGGTTCATATAATTCCTTTTTTGGAGGTTTTCTGCATATATCAGCTGGTTATGCATTTACAAAAATTTACAGTGATATATGTACTCTCTTTGCATCTGAACTAAAAGGTGAATGAAACATGAACTGCTTACTTGTATGCATCTGGATATTGATTTTTTAAAAAGCTAATTAACCTCTACATTGGTGGGTATTGATTTTTTTTAATGTCTTGACAAGGTCTATTAAATCAAAATGCTAATTTGCTTTATTTATCATTCTCTTGTTATCATCATATCAATCGAATAGAAACTTTCTGTGATATGGATCATGTATTTGCCTATTTGGTGTGTGGCGATATAGCTTATATTATGTAGTGTGAAGTATTCTTTATATTATATTTTCTGTCGTGTATTCTCAATATTAAACTTGAACAATAATTTCTTATATATATACGTGTGTGCGTGTGTGTGTGTGTGGAATTATTGGTTGATACTTAAATGCCAAGCTACATAGCGCTATGGTGATATCTAGAAAAGGCCCCAAGGAGTTAAGAATGTATCCTTTACTGATTTCATCAGGTGCTCTATGCCTCATTTTATATTAACCTCCTTCAGTAGTTTTGATGATATTCTCTTTGCCGGGAAAAGGGAAAGAAGATATTTATGAAAGCTATGTTGGTTAGAATATTCAATTATTGTTGTCATCTGTTAATTATTCGGAATACCGACCCCTATTTCCAAGATAATTGGAAGGCCAGAGCTTGAATACTTTGTCTTGATTATCTAGTGATGCATAACAAAACAACCTCGCCGAATTTATGTTTTCTGGTGGTTCAATTTTTTCGGTCTTGGCTCTTTGCGCTCTTTTTCCAAATGCAGATTCCTCCCTCCTCTCTCTCTACACCACCCATGCACTGATTTCAGTTTCCATTACACAGGTGCTGGATGGTGGTCAAGTAAGCAGTGAAGAGTACGAGGTTATGAAGGATCTCGTAATCCCGCTTGGTCGGGTGCCCCAATTCTCTGTACAGAGTGGAGGTTAAGGGAAATAAACATGAGCGACTGTGCGTGAACATCACTGCAGATCATGAAGGTTAACTGCATCTGGTGCTATGACTCAGGTATTAACACTGCCCTTTTGATACTGCTGCTCTCACCTTTGTTAAATTTTGGGTTGCATGAGAAAACTGTACTAACGTTCAATACATTTCTGGTACAGGTCCCAGGATATTTATATCGGTCTTCTGAAGCATTCTGTAATTTATACAATGAATGTTGAACCATAGACAATCATCATCATTATATGCTTTATCCCAACTAGTTAGGGTCGACAACAAGAATCGTGTTCTTACATCTCAACTTGTCATAAATCATATCTTTAATCAAATTTGTAAGTATGCAAATCCTTTTTGATCGGCTCTATTCAGGTTTTTTTGGGTCATCCTTTTCCCTTTTAGAACCTTCAACCACCGTTTAAAAACTCGTGAGTAACTTGGAACACTTGGCCGAGTTACACGGATCGGTAGGTTGGTTGGTTAACTCGCCCTAAAAACTAGGGAGAGGTTAACCCGCTGGTCATCGAGTTACTCGGCCGAGTTTTCCGAGTTAATCGTAAACCCGTCTGATTAATTGGGTTTTAGACAATAATACCTTTTTAATTAATCTTTAATTGCACAACTTACTAAAAAAAACTCAACTTACTAAAATTGACATTCTTAATTAATATTACATTGAATATAGCAAGTTACCAACAGCCAATAAAGATTTCTAAATAAAAAAAAAAAAACCCTAAATCTCATTGGATTCTTTTGAGAAGGAGGGTTTGCTTGAAGCTTTCAATTTCAGACTTCAAAAGATTTAAACCTCTTCAAAGAGTTTAATAGATTTGAGACTCTTCAAAGTTCAAAGATTTCACCAGATTTCAAAGCTCACGGTAAGTTTATTTTTTTTTCAAACGATTATTTAATAAAGACTATTTTATTACTTTTTTTTTTTTTTTTTTTTTCTGATTTTACTTTTCATTGATTCACAACTTTACAAGGTGTTTGATTTTTTTAAACAACAATTATAGGCATTTGATTTTTTTTTTTAAACAACAATTATAAGAATGTTATTTTAACTTTTTTTTTTCTTTTCAATTGGGTATTATAGGCTTTTGTTTCAACTTTTTTTTTTTCTTTCACTTTTCAACAGTTATTAGTAGTATTTTATTTTTTATTTTAACTAATTCTTTTTTCTTATCAAAATCCACAACGATTTTTTTTTTTTTTGTTTTCTTTTCAATATATTATTATTTTATAGCCTTTTATTTTTACTGTTTTCAGGGTTACTACTTTTATTTCAACTATTTTTTATTTATTTTTTCTGTTTTCAACGATTATTACTATTTTTATTTTAACTATTTATTTTATTTTATTTTTATAAGTATAAATTTTATGAGTTAGTCTTAAGTCATAAAAGATTGTTATTATTAGTCATAATAGAATATTTATAAATTATTTAAATATATCGTCAAGATTTTTTTGCATTTTTTATGATTTTTCATATTTTCTTATAATTTTTATTTAATTGTTATATATTTTTAATAGACTTTTCGGTATTTTATATGATTTTTCTCATATTTTTTGATTTTTAATATATTAATTTATTTTTGTATTGACCGGAGGGTAACTAGGACTGAGGTACCGAGTTACTCAATAGATAAACTTCAGAATTACTAGGCCTATCCTGGTTTTTAAACACTACCTTCAACTATTTTCTCTTATACTTTCTCATAGTTGCTTCTGTAGGTTTTTGTTTTATATGTTCAAATTATCTTAACCTTACTTTCTTTTATCGTATCTCCTAATTGAATCACCCAAACAACTTTAAATATATTCATTCCTTAGTCTTCTCACACATCCATCTCAACATTCTCATTTCAGCAACGTTCATTCTACGTATATATGTTGCTTCATTGTTGCCTAACGTATTGATCCATATATCATAATAGATCTAATATCTGTCTTACAAAATTTTTCTTTTAATTTGAGTGGAACACATCGATCGCATAACACTATCAAATCCATCCAACTCTAATTCTATTAGCAACATCCATATCAATAAGATGTAATATTTGTCTTATAAAATTTTTCTTTTAATTTGAGTGAAACACATGGATCGTATAACACTCTACTGAAGTCATCCAGCTCTAATTCTACCAGCAATATCCATATCAACAATTCTATGATAAACGATAAAAAACAAAAATTATTTATTATGCATTGCTATTTTTTTTTTTTTTGGTAAATATAATAATTCTAATCTCTATCTCTATATCATTTTCCCTTTTGCTGGTTTGAGGGCTAGAAGGCTGTAGGCCACTTGCATAATGCATTTCTTGTCATTATTGTTGTAATTGTTTTATTTTCCCATTGCCAATAGAGATTCAACAAATGCTATCAACACCTCACAGTCGAGTGGAATATACGTTTTCCTTTACATATTCAATTACAAGCAGAAGCTTGGGTTACACTCTTCTCTTTGTACACGATTCTTTCACAATTGAAGTAGTTGGTGCGTTTAATATCTTTCTTAATCTAACATCTTTATTACCTTGTTTTGTGAAGAAAAATGCCATATAAGATAACCTTACCTATATACATAATTTTTTTAGACTAAACAGATTGGAAGGTTTGCCCCAATATCCCCAATATCCTATATTGAATGGTTAAGATTGAACTCGTCATTCCACCGGATATAGTTGTGTCAACTGGTATTAGATATTGTGAATGTCGCTTAGATATGGCTTTGTTCCTATATGAATACCAAGACGAACGAAAAGAAAGAAAAACGAAATGCGATGATGCTTAGTGGATGCATATCTGGTTGCGCTGACTTTTCTACTGCTGCTGCTGTTTTGGGCCACAAAACTTGTTTTCATGAGGGGGTTTTATATTTTTGGGTGGATGTCTTCGCGAGGGGTTTTACTTTTAGGCTGCACGATCTTTGATTGATCGAAAATATTAGCAACAACAAAGCTTTTTTAAACAATGTTTTAAAATCTGGCTCGGGTGCTAACCCGGTAAAGACAGCAGCGGATTGGATCAATCCGATTGAACCAATAGGTGAATCTAGATCGGTTCATTAAAGTGCTGTTATATGTACTATAATTAAAATATAATAATATAAAAAAATTAAGACAATTATTCTTTGAATAATACATTTGCTACTAATATTTCAAACATTATATATATATATATATATATATATATATATGAACATACACCACAAGGTCAACACCCTATTCTTAAAATTTAGATTAAAAGCCTAAAAACTTTATGAAGTAATGATCCAATCGGATTTTTAATATTGTCCTACACTCTATTGAGACACTAGTTTAATCGGCTTAACCAATAGGTCTTGTCGGATTTTAAAACATATTGGATTAAAAGCCCACCCGGCTCGATTTTAAAACACTGTTTTTAAGTTACTTTGATCCGATTGTATATTTATTTTATTCATGAAAGACCATGGGTTTTAACGAATGGGCAGGGGGGGTCTGCCAGCTATACTGTCAATGTCGGAGCCGGATCCTCTATTAGAGAACCCTGTTAGGTTTAGAACGATGAACAACGATGACAACACCTCTAGTCGATTTAGCATTTTCCGGCGAACTTCACGGTGATTTTTTTTTCCTTTGAAATCTTGCCGAAACCCTAAGTTTCTAGCATAGGACTCGGAGGTTTAATTCTTGTCTTCTTTTGTTTCCCAGTTCCAGCAGCATTCGGTCGGAGTAGAGTTCAAATGCTTGCCTTTACTTTATCCTTTGTGAGATTCTAACCCTTAAAGAGTTTCTTCGTAGTCTTCGCAGTTGTGTTGTAGTTCAAAGTTCAAAATCGACGGTTTCCGTAGTCTCGGAAGAGATTTTTAGGGTTTTTGTGCTTAAAACATTCTCCAATTTTCTCCGTTTCTAGAGTGATTATTCTGCAAATGCATATGCTTTGTGGTGTTTCTTTAAATTCAGTTGAAGATCAAGTGATCTCACAATTTTTTTTTCCATCTATTGGATCCCTTTGTGAACTCAAATAGTACAGTAAAAGAGATTAGACAGTAGCGAATGGTCGGCGACGAATGGTATTGAAGATTCGGATACCCTAACAGAAGAGTGGAGAAAACAAAATAAAAGGAAAAAAAAAATTACGATTTGAATGCCCTCACCAAGGGCATTCTTGTCATTTGTTGGTTCCGATTCAACCCAGTTGAACCACAGATTTAAAGTCAAGAATGTTTTCGTCTTTTTACAAAAAAAACCTAACGAAATTAACGTTTCTGTTAGTATATGTGGTATACGAGAAATACCAGAAGGAGAGAGTGGGATTTTAGAAACAAGAAAATATTTCTCTGCAATTGTCAGAAACTACAGGGATTAAAATAAAATTTGTCCTTTACATTGAAAAGATAATTCTCTCTCCTCTCAGCTTTTGCATTAAAAAGACATCTAGTTATTAAATAATTTAACTTAATATTTTAAAAACTCCGTCAACTTTGAACTTCCGTCAACTGTACTGTAGGCCCCACATGACAGATGTCGATTAGATATAGTGTTAGCAGAGGGGGTTTTCTAACATAGGATCCATCCCCGTCAATGTCATGGTGTGAACAACCGACTTTTCCAACCATGGAGGACAAATTATTCAACATTTCGTAGACGGACAGCTAAGGCCTATAACTTTTGTTTCTTCACTTCTAACTGGCCTTTATCACCCACCCCCACAATAGTCGGTGCATTGAAACAAAGATCTATCTACATAACCAAGGAAGGTTGGCTTGAGTGGAAGGGGTTCTGTTCGCTTAAGCATGAGGTATTAGGTTCGTACCCTTGTGGATGCAGCAAACGTTTTTGGGAGAGGTCCCCGCCGTGGCGCCTGACCGTACCTTGGAGTATTAGTACTAGGCAAAAGCTGGGGATACATTGGGAAACCACAAAAAAAAAAAAAAGATCTATCTACATATTTCTGCATCTTTCTTCAGGTTTGAAGTAAAAATTAAAAAAAAAGAAAAAAGGTTGACATCATCACACGCTAGTGAAAGAACGTCATATCAAAAAAGATATTACTTGCTGACAAAGCCAATGTTCTAACAAATATCAATTATATAATTTGAGAGTAGTCCTCTCTTTCAAGTTTCAATATACAATACACCACCACCACCTCCCAACCCTAACAAACACCTACCACCTATATATTATATGTACATATACAACCCACCAAATCAGCCCATCCTCCAACCCCAACTAACAAAACTGCCAGCTGCTTTTTCTAGGCATATACCTGAAGCAGCCACAAACAGTATATTTTTGATTCACTCGCTCCTCGCAGGAGTATCTAATTTGCAGATATAAATAGATGTCTTTTACACTCACCGGCCGTTGCCGTTGCCATTGCCGTCCAGCCAGCTCTTTAGGTTACATATGGCTTCTGCCGAGAGACCGCAGCATCTCAACCCCGGTCGTTGAGGCTGTGATGATGGTTCAGGCTGTGATGGTTGCCGATAATTGGTGGAAGAGAAGCATACAATAATCACAGTGAGATTGTCAAACGTGCTGAGACGTAAAGCCTCCTTAACAAGTTCCCTGGCACATTGCTCTGGGTCGTCATGCTGTCGTAGCCCTCGTCGCACAAGACTGACTGCTTGCTGGCTCGACATAACATCCCAGATCCCGTCACATCCAATGATGAGGAATTCATCATCTTCTGTTAAAATCTCTTGCCTAAACTCTGGGTCTGCAATGAGGGGCGAGGAAGAGCCCCCTGGGAACTTCATGTACCAGTCCCCCAATGCCCGGGTGACTGATAATAAGCCGTTTAGATACCCATCATCAACATACCCACCTAACTCCTCAATCCGCCGACGTTCCGGTGGATAAATTGGCCTGTGATCTTGAGACATTTCAATTGCCTTTCCTTTCCTGCAGAGAACTGCTCGGCAATCGCCAGCATTGGCCACCAAAAGAAGTCTGAAAGAACAAAGAAGAACTATAAGCAAAATACTAGATAATAATTGAGTACTAAATTGTGAAATGCATATGCTTATCTCAAAAGAATTCATACATTGGATGGTTAAAAGTTGTATATGAAATCAAATGGACCCCCTCCATCTCCTAACATTTATTTTGATACTTTTCAAGCACAGTAATCACAAATAGACAAATGAGAAATTTGAAAGAGAGATGATATATATCAAGCCATATATAGGAAAAACAGGGTACTGATGCAGTAACAGACCTCCCAAATATCAGAGCAGTAAGAGCAGTTGTCCCAGAAGAACGGCTAACACTGCAGTCATCGGCCAAGGCCAGATCAGCCAGAAGAAACGCTTTGCGAAGGGAATTTTCTACCTCTTCTAAGAAAAGATCATCGACTTCTAAAGTTTGAGGAAAATCTGCATCTTCGAACAAGAATCTAATCGCGTTTTTCTTGATATAAGCGGCAGCATCAGCTCCTCCATGACCATCAAATACCTGTATCATGTAATTCAATTTCCATAAATCAAGAGAACATAACTAGAAAGAAAAACCAAATGTAATTCAATAATAAGAAAATATCCCTAATGGGTAAATTACCCCATAAAAGGCGCTTGGCTTGGGACATCTGAAGAGTGAACCCAGGTGTGAAGATAGATCATCAATTCTTATGTGTTCATCTTCCATGAATCTCCGCGGTCCAATATCAGCATAGCTCCCAGATCGGATCTTCGGGACAAAATGAAAAATAGCAGATTCAAGAGCACCATCAGAAATGGTATCTGGGGATCTCACATCCTGAAAAAGAAAGGCATTGGCATCAGTTTCATCTTAAACAGTTCACACTTTAACAGAATCAGAATCAAATACGTACACCACAGAATAAAAATTGGGGAAAAACAAAGAAAAGCCCTAAACCTCAAGACTTCGGAAACAATTGCATCTCATGTTCCTTGATCAAACTTCTTGGAGATGCAGCATCAAAAGAAAAGAGGAGTTCGTTTACATTTTGAGAGTTTAAAAAAAAATGATATCAGAAAGATACAACTCAGATTCAATTTAATGCAAATTTACATACAAATAGAACAGAATATCAGGGTGTGGTGTATTCTACTAAATTTTCCCTAAACTAAACAGAATCCTGACTGTCCAACCGTGAGTATCGAAATATTACCTCTCCTTTATAACAAAGAATATCTTCCTCGGCAGAAGTGTATTTAATGGAATGAACTTTATCTAAAATTTAATGAACAGAAAATTCTCTTTCAAGCTAGAAACAAACCAAGCTGAGAATTGATCATCAAGCTCCAATTTACACATAATTTTGGAAACAAACATGAAAATGATCAACTTAGAGTTTTCTTTTATCGAATCATCCACGCATATACCCATCAAACTGCACTAAAGTTCCAGAATGACTCGTTAAGAAAGAACTGATAAAAAGGAATTGGAAACACAGAAATTCCAATCCAAGTTCAAGATCTATGTAAAGTCTTCCAGGAAAAAAAAAAACCCTATCCGTACTAAATTCTCATAAATCCCCGATTTGAGAAAAAAGATCAAGAAAGCCATATCAAAAACCCTAATTCATCTGAAAGTATCAATTCCTGCTATTAATAAAGATTAGCTCACCACTTCGGAAATCGATATATCGGTCGTGAGAACCGAATCCGACGAACGAATTTGGTGAAAAACCGGGGGCGAAGGCGAGGAGATTTCGACGATGTCTTCGATCTTCGCAAGATTACTTCCTTGAGCAAGGCATCGATACTGAACATCCAACACAGGGATGCTCTTATGACAAACAATTTCGGTTTCTGCTACCATCTCCGACTTACGATCATCACAAAACAACAATCTCCGACTTGTTATCTACCAGATTCGAAGCTCTCGTAGCAGAAAATTAGGGTTTGGATACAGCAAACTAGGGTTCCGTTAGACTGAATTAACGAAGAATCTGAGATAAATTAGGCTTTTTTCTCTTTAAATTCTCCTCTCTTTGCGCTCGCTTTCGATTTTTTACGAAGTTGCTAAATCTGAAACGCGGTCGCTTCAACTAATTTATAGAGCTTTTGGAAACCGGCGGCCACCTGTATCAGTTATTTTTTGACTGACACGTGTGCCCATACGATCACGTCTGATAGAGAATCCTATTTCGTGTCACACGCGATCAGCGTTAGATGCTTGACGCGTGGATCTAAAATGAGATGCCGCGCAGCCTTTAAAGACTGGGGAAGAGTTATTTGCTTCAAAATGATCGAAATATCCCTGGGCCAAGCCACCGCGTATTTTCATCCTTTTGACTTTTGGAAGGACAATTGCGGAAGAATGACGACACGCGTATACTATACGGTAAGTTAGATTAATTCCACTTGAAAACAGTGTGTTCCTTTTGTAGAATAACGGATTCTACTGGGGTTACTTTGCAATTTGCGAAAATAACTGCCGACGGAAAGAACTGGATGATTCCTTGGGTATTGGGATTACCCAACTTGCTGACGTCAAGCCTTTACGTAGGTGATTTAAAACTCAGTATTCTTTAAAATTAAAAAAAAAAAAAATATATATATATATATATATATATACATAGATTTTTGATGGAGTTAAAAAAAGAAAATTAAAAATATAATTTTTGAAAAGATATTAGTTAAAAAGGATAGTGATATTGCCAGGAAGATTCAAGAACCTTGATTTCATTTCAGCCGGAAATTTCTGACCTGGAAGGAATAAAATAGCTCTGACAATAGTTGACCCTTTAATCAAAAGAAAACGTCATTAAACACCATGAAAAATGCTTTTAGAGAAGCATGGAAAGTTCTAGAAGACTATTAAACTCACCAAATTATTTGGGTGTCATGGCCTACCTTGATGTTTGTGCCCATAATTTTAAGGTAATGAGCCTAAAGATTCTTGGTAAAATACTCGAGATTGAAAAATTTTACTTCTCTATATATACTTTCAGTAAATTTTTGACTTATATATTAAGTGCGTTCATTTTTCATAAGATAAAATTGAGTTTTCTTAAAACTAATATTTTTTATACAGATTTTAAAAAGTACATATGACAAAAAAAAAAACTTATTATACATGTGTTAATAATGAATATACGAGTTAAAATATTACCATTGATCACATCATTCTTCCATGTGAAAAACAAAGTCATATCTCACCGTTCGACTAAACTTCAATTAGTTGCACTGAACCACAACATTACATATATCTTTTATAGATTATATAAACTAAGAGGACATGTTGCATATCGTTCAGAAAAGAAAATTGTCTATGATATTTTTGAACATCGCGACGGTACTGGGACATAGTTGGAACTTATAATCCATTATTTCAATTAAGGTAGAAATTGATTTAAGATTGATTTGTGTCTTTGGGTCTTAGATTGATGGGTAACCAGTTTTAGTTGATGCTTCCATGATGTCATGCAAGTGGTACTTCTAAAAAAAATCATAGGAAAATATCTCAGACGATTTGCATTCATAAGTAAGCTTACAATACAATTCTATGTAGTCAAGGGTACTCTTAATTCGTTTTTGATCTAAATCATTCAATTAATTTAGCAGTTAAGAAAGGATGGATAGGTTATTTTGGATACAAAGGCTACGTTTGGCTTGGCTTGTGCTTATGGGAACACTTATCCGTAGAAACAATGAGCTGCACATTTGAAGAAAATAGTGTTTGATAACTATATTTATTTAAGTGCTTATAAAAGTTTAGGGGTAAAATAGGTATTATTTAAATATTATTAAAGTTTAAAAATAATATTTATTTAAGTATTTATGAAAGTTTATAGGTAAAATAAGTATTTTAAAAATATTACTAAAGTCGTAAATTATAGCTTAAAGGATAAGAGCTTGGGAGAAGCTGCTATGAGTAGCCGCCTTCTACTACTTGTAGGTAAGTGCACGGTATGAAGCACATCTTTAATTTTAAAAAGTACTTATATAAGCTATACGCTGCTGCAGTAAGTACTAGTAGAAGCCAGGCCAAAGAAGCCTAAATCACTGGTGGGGAAGCAAATCATAATTCATAGGTTGAAGATAATAAAATTTTTTTTTTTTTCGAGTTTCCCAAGGTATTCGTAAAATATAGCTTAACGGATAAGAGCTTGGGAGAAGTTGCTATGAGCAGCCTTCTTCTACTACTTGTAGGTAAGTGCACGTTACGAAGCACATCTTTAATTTTAAAAAGTACTTATATAAGCTATACGCTGCAGTAAGTACTAGTAGAAGCCGGGCCAAAGAAGCCTAAATCACTGGTGGGGAAGCAAATCATAATTCATAGGTTGAAGATAATAATTTTTTTTTTTTTTTTTTGGGTTTCCCAAGGTATCCCCAGGCTTCGCCTAGGATTATTCTTCCGAGGTACGGTCGGGCGCCGAAGCAGGGATCTCTCCCAACAAGGTTTGTTGCATCCACAAGGACTCGATACCGAGACCACTTGCTTAAGCGACCTGAGCCCCTTCCACTCGGACCAACCTCCATTGGTAGATAATAAAATATTTCATAGCGTGTGTGTGAAGAGTTTTTTGCTCCCTTCTTTTCTTGATTTCTTGTTTCTTTGTGCGGCCATGAGGAATGCATCAAGGAACTGTTGCTTTCTAAGTCAGAAAGGGAAAACTGACTGGATTCTTTCTGGGTTTGCCTCCATTCACACTAATCTAGTTCCAGCTTCTTAACGAGTTAATGGTCAAAAGCAGCTCCATTTGCTCGTTAAATTAAGATCTTGATATCCTAATCCAATATACATATCTTGGGCTGATTGAAATTCAAACCCACTTGGAGTTAGGCTGTAAACCAGCCGGATCAAGTTTTGTCCAACATCGCTTAGGCTTGTGAACCTTGAGTAAGGCTTAGACTCGGTTCAGGCTCGTTAAGACATTTGAGAATTAGGCTCGTTAAAAATATTTTGGGCTCAGGCTTGGCTCGTAAAAAGCTTGGTCAGCTTAAAAGATAGGATTAATGCAAATGCATTAATATTATAATTAATGATTATTATTATATAATATATTAACATGAATATTTATACTAATACATAATATAAGATATACGAATAAAGTTGTATAATCTTATATACAAACTAAGTCGAGCCGAGGCTATCCAAGCTCGTTAAGATAGTGAGCTTTTTTGTTGGCTCAGGTTTAGCTCGTGAGCCTAATTATAGAGCTCAACTCATTTCATACGAGCCGAGCCTGAACTCGAGTCAAGCTAGCTTGGCTCGTTGACTACCCTACTTGGAATTGATTCGACAAGTAGGACTATCAACGAGCCGA
>JAUPMG010000011.1:11107849-11128313 GCA_031762675.1 Pachysandra terminalis
ATGCCCCACCAGAGGGCTTCAGCTTGACTGTAAGTTTCTTGTGCAGATACTGAGGATTTACTTTTTCTGAATCAAAGGAAGTTAATCTTCTTTAATATTCTGTATTTGTGCTCGAGTTTATAATATACTTGTTGCTTTTCAGTTATCCTCATTTGCTGCAGTGTGGATGGCACTCTTTGGATGGATGACATCATCATCTCTGGCTTATGTGTATGGACGGGACGAGAGTTCCCATGAAGAGTATTTAGTGGTTAATGGGAGGGAGTACCCCCACCAGATTGTCTTGAGTGATGGCCGGTCTTCTGAAATCAGGCAGACTCTGGCTGGTTGCCTTGCTCGGGTTTTGCCATGCCTTGTCAGTGATCTCGGGCTATCAACACCAATATCTACTTTGGAGCAAGCAATGGTATCCATTCTGAACATTTGAATTGGTTCACTAACGCACTATCAGTGTCTCCTAAGAGTCTTATACTAGTTTGTTTCTTATATTTATATTTTCTTATAGTTATATTTTGTTGTCTGTCACACTGCTGTAAATATTTAGGATTTTTGAATTATTTTACGTGAAATATTTTATTTGGCTTACTTTGATACAGTAGTGGTGAACCTGAAATCGATGCGGAATGACAACTATAGAATGTGTGTGCGATCCTCTGAATAAGCTAAAGGCTGTTCAGAGGACTGTAGCTTCGCTAGCAGCTGATTTTTGTGAATTCTTTTTCTTGATCTTCCAAGTCATGATGTCTTAATTGTTCAGATGTTATAACATGTACCTGTTAAGTGCAATGTGAATTTTTTTCTTTTTAATCGGTAAATATGTATGTATTATATCTTTTTAATGTAAAAAGCCTTTGCTGTACATCAGTATTACCTTTCAGTACACAAAATGGGTAGCCACCAGGCATCAAATAGAAAGGAAACCAGAAAGTATAAACTGTCCACCAATACAGGTACAAAAATAAAACAAATTTACATTGCCCAATACTTCCCCCAAGGTTGTTCAAAGACTGAGAAGGGAGTGTCTTTGAATTCTGGTATTACCGAAGTCCATAAGAACATTGATGATTCCATCCATGCGATGTGAATGTCTGAACTCTTTTTTCCCCCCTTATTAGCATGTACAAAAAATTTGTTTTATTACAATGAAACTCTCATTTTATCTTTTATTTAAGATTTGTTATATTGACACATATAGGGACTGTTACTTGGTGTGATGGTAAAGGCCTCGGGCTACCAGCATGAAAATGCGGGTTCGAGTCTTACGGCAGTCACTTTGTGCAAAACTGTCAAAGGTTGGGTTTGTTGCTAGTCCGCCCCTCTTGGGACCCTGCTTCGGCAGGACCTACACTGGGTTACGGTCCTTTTATATTGCACACTTATGTAGATTCTACTACGGATGTAATTAAAGTGATGTATTTTATCGATTTATATTTTTCTTTCTTATTATCAACAAGTAAAAAAACAATTATATTACAATAAAATTTTCTTTTCTCTTTTATTTATTAGGCCTCTAAATAGGACAAGGAATTTTGAAATATGACATTCTAATTTTAAATAAGATCTTTCTTCAAATCAAAGTATTTTGGGTATGTGAAATAAAAAAAAAAAACTTAAGGTAATTCATGCTTTTATTAATAGTTTTGGGTTATTTACTATTACCTTATTATTTGGATGGTAGCAATAGATTTGATCAGTAGACTACGTTACTAAGAAAGATTATTTACACAGGGGCGATTACTGGATACAATGTCCTTCATTGAGGCACTACCATCCTTCAGAATGAAACAGTGGCAAGTGATCGTTCTTCTATTTTTTGATGCTCTCTCGGTGTGTAGAATCCCTGCACTTACCCCATGCATGACAAGTAGGAGGATGCTACTACATAATGTAAGATGGCAATGACTAATTAAGTTCAGTCTTATCATTTTTTCATTGTATTCAATCTTGCGAAATATGAGATCCAACTTCGATGCATCCAGGTTCATCTGTAGGTGGATTTTTTATTATCTACATAGATCTTGTTGTTTGTGCTGGTTTTGATTGGTAAGAAAAAATAATAAGTGGAAAAGAATCTGATAGCTCGTATCTTGAAATCGGCTTCAATGGACAGTGGATTTCTTTGATTTGAAGTCCATTGGTCTCAGGTGGTTCATATAATTCCTATTTGGAGGTTTTCTGCCTATATCAGCTGCTTGTGCATTTACAAAAATTTACAGTGATATATGTACTCTCTTTGCTTCTGACCTAAAAGGTGAATGAAACATGAACTGCCTACTTGTATGCATCTGGATATTGATTTTTTGAAAAGCTAATTAACCTCTATATTGGTGGGTATTGATTTTTTTTTAATGTCTTGACAAGGTCTATTTAATCAAAATGCTAATTTACTTTATTTATCATTCTCTTGTTCTTACTGGATTATCATCATATCAATCAAATAGATACTTTCTGTGATATGGATCATCTGTTTGGTGTGTGGTGATATAGCTTATATTATGTAGTGTGAAGTTCTCTTTATATTATATTTTCCGCCATATATTCTCAATATTAAACTTGAACAATTATCATATATATATATGTGTGTGTGTGTGTGTGTGTTTAAAACTTGAATTATTAGTAGATGCTTAAATGCCAAGCTACATAGCGCTATGGTGATATCTAGGAAAGACTCCCCTAAGGAGCTAAGAATGCACTCTTTAGTGATATCATCAGGTGCTCTACGCCTCATTTTGTATTAACCTCCTTCAGTAGTTTCGATAATATTCTCTTTACTGGGAAAAAGGAAAGAGGATATGTAGGAAAGTTAGAATATTCAATTATTGCTGTTATCTGTTAATTATTCAGAATACCGACCCATATTTCCAAGATAATTAGTTGGCCAGAGCTTGAATACTGTGTCTTGATTATCTAGTGGTGCAAAACAAAACAAGCCTGCCAAATTTATGTTTTCCGTTGGTTCAATTTTTTCAGTCTCGTTGTTGTGCCCATGCACTGATTTTGGTTTCCATTGACACAGGTGTTGGATGGTGCTCAAGTAAGCAGTGAAGAGTACGAGGTTATGAAGGATCTCGTAATCCCACTTGGTCGGCTGCCCCAGTTCTCTGTACAAAGTGGAGGTTAAGGGAAACAAGCACGAATGACTGCAGATCATGAAGGTTAACTGCATCTGGTGCCATGACTCATGTATAACACTTTGCCCTTTTGGTACTTGTGTTCTCACCTTTGTTAAATTTTTGGTTGAATGCCAAAATCTGTACTGACGTTTGATAAATTCCAGTACAGGTCCCAGGACATCTGAAGTAGTATTCTGTAATCAATAGAAAGAATGTTGAACCATAGACAATTAGAACAAAAATTGTTTATCATGCTCTGCGCTCATTTTTTTTTTGTTGTTGTTGTAAATATAATAGTTCTAATCTCTCGTTCTCTTTCTTTATCATTTCATTTTTGCTGGTTTGAGGTAGGCAACTTGCATACTACATGAGGCCATTCTAGTTATTGTTATAACCGTTTTATTTTGCTTTTGCCAATAGATTCAACAAATGCTATCAACACCTCACAGCCGAGTGGAATATACATTTTATTTTACATATTCAATTACAAAGCAGAAGCTTGGATTACACTCGTCTCTTCGTAGTCGATTCTTTGATATAGCAAGTAGTTGGTAGCTCAAAGGTGCGTTTAAATATCTTTCTTAATTTAGCATCTTAATTGCCTTGTTTTGGAATACGAGATAGAAATACAACTCAGGTTTGCCCTATATCCTAATAATTTTTTTTTTAGACTTGATGAATGGTTTGGATTGAACTCATCATCCGTCCCGATATAGTTGGTATTAGACATTGTTGAATCTGATTGTTTTGGGTGTGTTTTTTATGATTGTTTTTTTGTTTAATTATTTCATATTTTTCGGGTGGATGTCTTCTTGAGGGGTTTTTACTTTTAGGCGGCACGATCCGTCACAAAGCCTTTTGACCCGATCCACCAAACCAAAGACATTTGTTTTAATGAATGACTGTCAATATCATGGCACGAGTGTGAGCGACCGACTTTGCCAACCAAGTTAAAAAGTTGGAATATGGACAATAATTCGACAAGAGTTTGAGGCCAATAACTTTTGTTTCTCCACTTCCAACTGGCCTTGTCAAAGTTTTCCACCCTCATTATCCAAGGAGTCGGTGCATTGAGCTGACTACTCAACCAAGCCTATACCACTTGCATCTTCAGAGAGAAGAAGCGAGAAAGGGGTGACATCATCACACGCTAGGGAAAGATCGTGTAATGAGAACATCAATATCAAAAAAGATATTTTATTGCCGATGAAGCCAATGTTCTAACAATTATATTGTTGATTATTAGAACGGTATTCTAAATCAGTTTATTTGGTGTAAGTAAAATGTACAGGTGTCTGAACTTGAGAGGCTTACTAATTTTTGAGGTGAATCGGTTCGGTTACCTGTTACACATCGGCCTTAACTGTGGAGTGGCCATCTAAGATGAGATTTTCCTGAAAGTAAGTGTTAACAAAAAGGTGAGGGCCGGGATTAGAAGAAGAGCCTCAAAAATGTGTCAAAGCAGTTGCAGAACTTTAATAATGGCTACCTCAAAAAGAGAGTTCAGTCTTATTTTTCTGTAACTTTTCTCCTCTCTTCAAAAGTTGCCTTTACTCCTGAGTAGTGAAAGCTTTTATAGCCTTCCACCCCTAGTCGAACCCTCTCATTGAGTGACAAGTGTTGCGCATGCCAGATGTTACAAGAACACTTGTCACTGTGGGATAGGCTGACAGTGCGGTCTGCAACTTAGCCAATCCCATATACTGCCTACGTGGACTTCTGCCGTCTACCTGGGCCAATGGGATGGATTCTCTGGCCCCATTCTTGAAAGGGTTTCTTCATTCCCCCTCCCTCTCCTCATTTTTGATTGGTCTAAAATTACGTAATGATTGAGAACCATGAGCGGGCCGCAGTTTAGTCAATCTCAGACGCTGCCTGTGTGGACTTTTGCTGTCCATTTGGACCAATGGGATTGATCTGCTGACCCTTTTCCTTGAAAAGAAGTTTCTTGGTTTCCCCTCTCCTTTTTCTGTTTGGACCAAAGGTTATGCAATGATTATTTGGACCAAAGGTCGCGCAATGATTGAGAACCGTAGAGTGGGAGACCTGAGTTTGAATCACGTGAAAGTGTTTTAACTTTCAATCCGTGTCCCGGGATGAGGCGACGATCTCTCCAATATTTAGGCATTTTGTCTTGGTGGGCCGTTAGAAAACCGCCCCCTCTTGGCGAAAGGGAACAATACCCTTGCTTTTAAGGGGGGGAGGATCAGACCTTCCTGAAAAAGGGGTTTTATATCCGGGAAAGGGGTTTATCTTTACATCCCGGCCTTATGACCTTTGAAAGGGGTCTACTTTATATCTGGTAAGGGTAAAAACCCTTACCTCGAGATCCTGTGGAGGTTAGCCCGACCTCATGACATTTTATAAGGGTCTACTTTATATCCGGTAAAGGGTTTATCCTTATATCGAGATCTAGCGGGGGTTAACTCGGCCTCATGACCTTTGAAAGGGATCTACCTTGTAGTCGATAAGGGATTTACCCTTACCTCGGGATCCGATGGGGATTAACCCGACCTCATGACCTTTGAAAGGGGTCTACCTTATATCCGGTAAGGGATTTACTCTTACCTCGGAATCTAGCGGAGATTAGCCCGGCCTCATAACCTTTGAAAGGGGTACCTTGTTTCCGGTAAGGAGTTTATCCTTATCTCGGAATCCGGCGGGAGTTAACCCGGCCTCGTGACCTTTGAAAATAATCTACTTTATATGAATATGGAGTTTACCCTTACCTCAGGATCCGGCAGAGATTAGCCCGACCTTATGAAAAGTTTTGCACGTTTGAAGTGACTTGTCATGTACGGATTCTTAGTTAGTGCCACACGGCGTGCGTGGATTGGCTTAATTTGAATTTACAAAAAATGGAGTCATCATTACAATAAAACATAGATAGTCCTCTCTCTCTCTCAATACAATACACCACCACCTACTACCACATTTATATGTACATATACAACCAACACTGAACAAATCAATCTCATCCTCCACCACCCCCTAACAAAACTGCCCTAACAAAACTGCCAGCTGCTTTTTCTAGGCATACCTGAAGCAGCCACAAACAGTATCTTTTGATTCACCGACTCCTCGCAGAGCAGTACCTACTTTGCAGATAAAAATACATGTCTCTTTACACTCACCGGCCTTTGCCGTTGCCGTCCAGCAAGCTCTTTAGGTTGTATATGGCTTCTGCCGAGAGGCTACAGCATCTCAACCGCGGCCTCTGAGGCTGTGATGATGGCTCGGTCTGTGACAGCTCCCGATGATCCGTGGAAGAGAAGCATACGATAATCACAGTGAGATTGTCAAACGTGCTGAGACGTAAAGCCTCCTTAACAACTTCCCTGGCACACTGATCTGGGTCGTCATGCTGCCGTAGCCCTCGTCGCACAAGACTGACTGCTTGCTGGCTCGACATCACATCCCAGATCCCATCACATCCAATGATGAGGAATTCATCATCTTCTGTTAAAATCTCTTGCCTAAACTCTGGTTCCGCAATGAGAGGCGAGGAAGATCCCACGGGGATCTTCATGTCCCAGTCCCCCAATGCCCGGCTGACTGATAATATACCGTTTAGATACCCATCGTCAACATACCCACCCAACTCCTCAATCCGCTGACGTTCCGGCAGATAAACTGGCCTGTGATCTTGAGACATCTCTATTGCCTTTCCTTTCCTGCACAGAACTGCTCGGCAATCGCCAGCATTGGCCACCAATAGAAGTCTGAAAGAACAAAGAACTATCAGCAAATACAATAATTGAACCATAACATAATTATAAAAAAAAAACAAGATTGTGGAATGCATATGCTTATCTCAAAAGAATTCATACAGTGGATGGTTAAAGGTTGTACATGAAATCAAATGGATCTTGTTCATCTCCTAACATTTATTTTGATGCTTTTCAAACATAGTAATCACAAATAGATAAATGAGAAATTTGAAAGAGATGATATATATCAAACCATATATAGGAAGAAAATAGGGTTCTGAAGCAGTAACAGACCTCCCAAATATCAGAGCAGTAAGAGCAGTTGTCCCAGAAGAACGGCTAACATTGCAGTCATCAGCCAAGGCCAGATCAGCCAGAAGAAACGCTTTGCGGAGGGAATTCTCTACCTCTTCTAAGAAAAGATCATCGACTTCTAAAGTTTGAGGAAAATCCGCATCTTCGAACAAGAATCGAATCGCGTTTTTCCTGATATAAGCGGCAGCATCAGCTCCTCCATGACCATCAAATACCTGTATCATGTATTCAATTTCCATAAATTAACAAAACAGAACTAGAAAGAAAAACCAGATGTAATTCAATAATAAGGAAATATGCCTACTGGGTAAATTAAATTACCCCATAAAAGGCGCTTGGTTTCGGACATCTGAAGAGTGAACCCAGGTGTGAAGATAGATCATCAATTCTTATGTGCTCATCTTCCATGAATCTCCGGGGTCCAATGTCAGCATAGCTTCCAGACCGGATCTTGGGAACAAATTGAAAAATTGCAGATTCAAGAGCACCATCAGAAATGGTATCTGGTGATCTTACATCCTGAAAAAAGAAAGGCATTTGAGTCAGTTTCATCTTAAACAGTTCTTCACAGTATTAGAAAATCAAAAAGGAGCATAAAAACTGGGGAAAAACAAAGAAAAGCCCTAAAAACCTCAAGACTACAGAAATAACTGCATCTCATGTTCCTTGAACAAACTTCTTCGAGATGCAGCATCAAAAGAAAAAGAGTTCGTTTTCATTTTGAGAGTTTAAAAAAAAATGAAATCAGAAAGATGTTATTCAGATTCAATTTAATGCAAATTTACATGCAAATAGAACAGAATATCAAGGTGTGGTGTATTTCACTAAATTTGCCCTAAACTAAACAGAATCCCGACTGTCCAACCATGATCAAAATATTACCTCTCCTTTATAACAAATAATTTCTTCCTCAGCACAAGTGTATTTAATGGAATGAACTGTACCTAAAATTTTATGACCAGAAAATTCTTTTACAAGCTAGAAACAAACCAAGTTGAGAATTGATCATCAAGCTCCAATTTACTCATAATTTTGGAAACAAACATGAAAAGGATCAGCTTAGAGTTTTCTTTTATCGAATCATCCACGAAAATACCCATCAAACTGCACTAAAATCCCAGAATGACTCTTTAAGCAAGAACTGATAAAACAGAAATTCCAAACCCTAGTTCAAGATCTATGCAAAGTCTTGCAGGAAAAAAAAAAAAAAACGCTATCCATACTAAATTCTCATAAATCCTGGATTTCACAACACCTAAAGGATCAAGAAAACCATACAAAAACCCTAATTCATCTGAAAGAGTATCAATTCCTGCTGTGACTAAAGATTAGCTCACCATTTCGGAAATCGCTATATCGGTGGTGAGAACCGACTCCGACGAACGAATTTGGTGAAAAACCGGTGATGAAGGCGAGGAGATTTCGACGATGTCTTCGATCTTCGTAAGATTACTTCCTTGAGCAACGCATAAAATCTCGGTTTCTGCTACCATCTTCGACTTACGATCATCGCAAAACAACAATCTCGGACTTGTTATCTACCAGATTCGAAGCTCTCGCAGCAGAAAATTAGGGTTTGGATACAGGTTTCGTTAGGCTGAATTAACGAAGAATCTGAGATAAATTAGGCTTTTTTTCTATTTAAATTCTCTTCTCTCTCTGCGCTCGCTTTCGATTTTTCGCAAACTTGCTAAATCTGAAGCGCGATCGCTTGAACTAATTTATGGAGCTTTTGGATACCGGCGGCCACCTGTATCAGTTATTTTTGACTGACACGTGTGCGTATATGATCTCTTCTGATGGAGATACTATTTCGTAGAACACGCGATCAGCGTTAGATGCTTGACACGTGGATCTAAAATGAGATGCCGCGCAACCTTTAAAGACTGGGAAGAGTTATTTGCATCAAAATGATCGAAATACCCTGGACCAGGACACCGCGTATTTTCATCCTTTGGACTTTTGGAAGGACAATTGCGGAAGAACGACGACACGCGTAATGGTATAGGTAAGTTTGATTAATTCCACGTGAAGAAAGTGTAGTGCTTTTGTAGAATTACAAATTCTGTTGGGTAGCTTTGAAATTTGTCGAAAATACTGCCGACGGAATCAACTTTTTTTTTTGTTGGAATCAACTGAATGATTCCTTGGGTATTGGGATCACACAACTTGCTGACGTCAAGCCTTTACGTAGGTGATTTATACAACTCGGTAATCTTCAAAATTAAAAATTTTTTTTAGAAAAAATATTAGTGAAAAGGGATAGTGATATTGCCAGGATGATTCAAGAACCTTGAACGTGAATTTCAGACCTGGAAATAGTAAAATAGCTCTTACAATAGGTGCTCTTTTAATCAAAAGAAAACGCCATTAAGCACCATAAAAAATGCTTAGAGAAACATAGAAAGTTCGAGAAGACTATTAAACTCACCAAATTATTGGCTGTAGAAGCCTTGGCTGTTAGGACCTACCTTAATGTTTGTGCCCATAATTTTGAGGTAGTGAGACTAAAGATAGAACGAACCAACTAACAAAGGTTGGCTCGAGTGGAAGGCGCTCTGGTCGCTTAAGCAAGAGGTTTTGGATTTGAGCCCTTGTAAATGCAGCAAATTTTTTTGAGAGAGGTTCCTGCCTTGGCGCCTGACCGTACCTCAAAAGATTAGTCCTAGGCAAAAGCCTAGAGATATTTTAGGAAACCAAAAATAAAAAAAAGAAGATTAAACTCACCAAATTAGTAACCACCGATGTGGTACAATTGGTAGCAAGTTGGGCTCTAGTGGGCATCTCTGAAGATAAGTCTAGAATTCGAATTCCATTAGAAACACTCGTAATTAGGGGTTTACCTTTAATGCTATCGCCCCAAACGTGAATTAGTCCCACACCTAGGTGGGTGTAGGGACACCACGTGATTAAGTCCAAAAAAAAAAAAAAAAACTCACCAAACTATTGACTATACTTACCTTGGCTGGCATAACCTGGCTTTGGAGATTGGAGAATTATATTTCTCAGTAAATTTTGATCTATATATTAAGTTGGGTCATTTTTCATGTGATAAAATTGAGTTTTCTTAGAACTAATATTATTTTATATAGAATTTAAAAAGTATATATAACAAAAACTTATTTTACATGTGTATTAGGGAATATAAGAGTTAAAATATTGTCAATGATCACATTATTCTTCCATGTGAAAAACAAGGTCGTATCTCTTCGTCCGACTAAACCTCAATTTAGCTTATTTAGTCAAACTGAACCACGACATGACATATGTCATTTATAGATTATATTGTCTTTTATAGATTATATGATATAATCTATAAAAAATCGTGTGTGGTATTTACCTATGATATTTCTGAATGCCCTGACCACACTAAGACATTGATGAAACCTATAATTGGTTATTTCAATTATAGTAGAAGCCGATTTAAAATTGATTTGTATCTTAAGAGTCTTATTAGACTGATCGATAAAACAAGTTTAGTTGATGCTTCCATGGCGTCATGCAATTAGTACTTTTGGAAAATATCATAGAGAAATATCGCAAAATGGTTCAGCGTACAATACAATTCTATGAAGTCAAGCGTATGATTTCAAAGATCGGGTGATACTGGCCCGTACCAGCTGGTCCGGATTGGTAATGGACTATACCGGTCCGGTTCTGACTCGCTATACAAAGGAAGTATTGCTGGGTCATGGAATGGTGGTCTAACAATCGGTTTTATCGGTATTGTCGGTCTGGCGTCCGGTATCGTCGTTCACCGGTCCGATAACCGATATAGCCAGTCCGGCAGTTCGACGATCTTGCGAATTTTTTTTTCATGTTTTTTGCTTGCTGTACCGAATCCGGACCGACAGTCTAGACAGGATCGGTCACCGGTTCTGATCTTTAAAACCTTGGTCAAGCGTACTCTAAATTCGTATTTGAGCTAAATCATTCAATTAAGAAAGGCGGACAGGTTATTTTCGTCATTTTGAATACTAAATCATTGGTAGGGAAGCAAATCATAGTTCATAAGTTTGACATTGCGTGAGATTCATAATATAGAACCCGTAAAGGTTGGTGCTACACGAAAAGTTTGAGCTATAATATAATATTACATAGCGTGTGTGTGTGTGAAGAGTTTTTTGCTTTTTCTTTCTTTTTTCTTGTTTCTTTGTGTGGCCATTAGGAATGCGTCAAGGAACCGTTGCTTTTTTAAGTCAGAAAGAGTAAACCGACTGGGTTTGCTCCGCGTCTTCATTCACACTAATCCAGTTCTAAGGTCAAAAGCAGCTCCATTTGCTTTTTAAATTAAGTAGATAAGAGCATGATCTCCTAATCCAATATGGATATCTTGGGTTCATTGAAATTCAAACTCACTTGGAGTTAAGGGGTTGTACTTAATTCGGTTCAAGCTTGTAAACAAGGCTTAGACTAGGTTCAAGCTCGTTAAAACATTTGGGAATTAGGCTCGTTAAAATATTTTGGGCTCAAAAAATATGGTATTAATACAAATGCATTAATATTATAATTATAATATAATATATTAAAAATATGGATATATAATTTCATATACAAACCGAGTATAGCCTATCCAAGCTCTGCTCAATCTCGTTAAAATAATGAGCTTTTTTTTGGGGGGTTTAGTTCTGATTTGTAATGCGAGCCTAATTATAAAGCTCAAGCTCAGCTCATACGTATCGAGCCTAAATTCAAGCTGAGCTAACTCAGTTCATTGACAGCCTTATTAAGAGTCAATTTTTGAGTCACTCAGCGAGTTGATTGAATTAGTTACCCATAGTCCCTCTCTCCAACCAAATGGAAAAACTAAAACCAATCTTTGATTAGGGATTGTGCTTTAAAACACACCTTTTTTTAAAACACACCTTTTTTTACCGGGTCAAACGGTTGAACCGACCCGCTAGCTTCTTTGTTATTTAATCCAGAAGAAGTCTCTCTCTCTCTCTCTCTCTCTTTATACATGAATAACGTGTTGGTAATTGACCAATCACAAACTGACATCAAATCCAAAATATCCTTTTCTCTTACCTATAACTGCACAACAACCCTATATATTAATTAGATGGGATTCTTATTATAACTCTCCTTCTTCGGTTAGCCTTTCGATTGTCCTTGGCTGCCTATTCCACCTCCTCCATTAATGAATAAGAATATGGCTTCTAACTAATAGAAGAGAAAGGTTTTAAGAGAGAGAAACCCAATTTGTCTTCATCTGTTTATTATGAATTCCCACATGACTTTGACAAACAAGTTGCATAGCTATTCCTTTAAGGTTGACCCTTGTATGTGTGCATGTTCATTGGAAGGTAAACAAGAAGATACCAATGGAAGATTTTTTTAGTTCTTATCCTGGATAAGGACCAAGGTATTGTCAAATCCGACGGCTACAATTCACCCATCGAGTCCATTTAGTATACGGTGTTCATAAAGGTTAGACCACTAACCCCAAAAGCAAAAAAATCTTTCTACTTGGTCCAGCATCTCTTACTCTGTGGGTCCTTAGTAATACGTCACCTAATTCTTGTGGCTGTAAGTGGCCTATGGTTTCCATTATAGATGACGCTACGTGTGTTTAGGATGTGATTAAGAGTTTCCAATGTTAAAAGACACTATTTTACCCCGACAGAAGCTTTCTTTCACAGGCTGGATTTCGGCTAAAGGAGAGATTTACAAGTTCCCTTTGAAGTGTATTGCTTAATCATCCTATGGTTGCAGCCACACATATAATATAGCTTTGGATTAGTGTTTCAGCCATTAGCTAAAAGATGTTTCAGCCATTAGCTAAAAGAAGTGTCGCCAAACTAAGCACTAACTCTGATTTGATTTGTTTGAGTTCATGTATCATCAAAGTAGCCTAGCTGAGAAGTTCAAAAAGACTGATCCCTTGAAATTGAGAGAGAGAGAGAGAGAGAGAGAGAGAGAGAGAGAGAGAGAGACTGGAATAAAGGATTGGCCAATCAAACTTTTTCAGCCATTAACTAAAAAGAAGCGTAGCAAAACTATTCACTAACTCTGATCTGATTTGTTTGAGTTCATGCGTAATCCAAGTAGCTTAACTGAGAAGTTCAAAAAGACTAATCCAGAGAGAGAGAGAGAGAGAGATAGAGGATCGTCTAAAGGGTCGGCCGATCCAACTTGGTATCAACTCGGGATGAGTCTCAATCCCAAGCTAATCTCTAATTTATTAACAATTCTGATTCGATTCGAAACTAAGTCCAATCTAAAGATCCAATATAAATCATCCACCACCTATCAACAAGTTTTTTTTTTTCTTAAAAAAAATAAAATTAAGCCATATTTTGAATCCCAGATCTTGAGTTGGATCGTCAATTCAACTCGATATCAAACCAAGATAATCCCCGATCCGGTATCGAGTTTAACCATCATATCTGATGAAGCGAGTGACTCTAAGAGAGAGAGAGAGAGAGCATTTAACCAAATAAATGCTTTAGAAAGCTACCCATTAGGGTATGAGATTCTATTCTAAAAGAAATGTGAAAGGAAGGAAAAACAAATGTGTTTTTGTGGTTTATTTATTATTCGTTTTGAGTGATGTTTCTAGAGAGACGTGGAAGAACAAGAAGCCTTTGAAATCTGTATCAAACACGTGGCAGAAGGATTAGCTTAAAATACAGTGTTCCCCTGCTTAGTGACTAGCTCTATCCAACCTTAGTTTTATTATCAGTTTAGGTAGGCTCTTCCACTTAAAACAAATCGTGGCCCAATAATAGCTCACCAACTGTCTTTCATTTGGTCTGATATCAATGATCCTGCTGTCAACATCCTAAAAAGATAAACGTCTACAAATGACATCAGCCAAACGATCTCATCAATTTCACTCAATCCAGAAAGATTTGGGCGTGTGCTCCACTTGATGGTGGCCTACATCACTCATTCGATCCGATCCGATCCGGATCCGATCAGTGTTTTATGGAGCCGGATCCTCTATTAACAAAATCCTGATAACCCATGACGATTTCTTTTCAAACTTTCCTCCTTCTATAATTAAAATAATAAAGAAAAAAAAAAGCTTTCTGCACAAACAGAGCAATGTTCGTCGGTGGTCTTAGTGTTGATGGTGACGGTGATCACCAATTATCACCGAATTAGCCTTACATTTTATGTCGAAAAAAAAACAATGTCTTCAAACAAAAATGATTGAATGATTTTACGCAATAAAATCTCTTTTTTTTTTTTTTTCTTGAACCTTAATCTAAACCAAAGCAAAGATAATCCACGAGATCTGGCATGAAATTTCTGATTTACAGAAAACCCATTTGCTCTATAATAACAAGCAAGCAAAAAACATGAAACTCAAATACGAGAAATGAAAATGAGAATCAATTCCTGACTTAGAATCAGATAAAATTTTCTTTTCTTTGTATTTATTAACAAAATTCCTTTTGATTTATAAATTTTCTATCTGTACTTTTGTGAAAGACAAAAAAGAATTAGTGACATTGTAGTTAGAGTAGAGATGCATGATACGAGTCGTTCTAGTTTCATAGCTGGAAAGACACGATTTCGAGTTAATCCGAAATATCTTCAGCAAATCACTGCACATTTGCCAAACCAATGGCGAGCAATTGCTTTGCATCATCAACAAAATCTTCGTCAATCTGTTGTTCTTTGTCGCAACCTCTTGTACCTTCTGATCGTGGAAGAGAGAACAAATGCTCCACAGTATTGCAACGGCGTGTTCCATTGCCAAAGACAATACCTTCACCATTTTCTAAACGATGACCGGAACGCAAATCAGATCTTCGCAGATCGCCGCTCGGCCTTCCGTGCACGTCGAAACCATTTCTAATATCTTCAGAACCTTTTCGATAATTGAAACGCTTGAATTCAATTGGGAAATTAATTTTCCCAAGATCTGAATCGCTTCAAGGTTAACGATCTGCATTTTTATCCGTTTCAGCATTGATACCGAGATCAAGCAAGATAAACCAATTTTGGTGGCACCAGAATCGATTTCGAAACTCACGAGACAAAAACGTTCTTACAACAATCCTTTTCTTTTCAGCTATTATGAGCTTGGATTAGGGATCCATGGCGATGACCTCCAAAAACCTAGCCAAAATCAAATCCAAAACCCTAACAATATGTTCTGATAGGGATGTGACAAGAATGCATGGCTTAGACAAGCCATACAAGCCATAAAGCCTTTCCATGTAGACAACAGATCCAACTATACACAATTGGCCATGCAAAACCAAATCAACAATTGTAGTTGTTTGACCTTATCTAACAAGTACCAAAATATCTCTAAAATATGCTTATCTTTCTGTTTTATCTTTTAGTTAGCTCTATCTTTAAAGGATTAGATTATCCCTTATTTTTAGTTGTTATGTTATTAGATCTCTATGATAGGAAGAGATCATCAATAAGTAGTAGAATTGTTTGTAAACTCTTCATGTTTTGAATGGAGTTAGTTCTTGTGGTTAATGACCAGTAAAACATTAATGTTATTGTTGTTAATGACCAACAATTCGTTTCTAGCGTAATTTGAATATTCTCTTGACAAGTGGATCCTATCATGTTCAACAACACCAATATCTACATTGCCATCCCCGGCGCTTTTTTCTGGCACAAAATGTAAGGCTAATCCGGTGATCACCGTCGCCATCAACACTGAGAACACCAACGAACACTGCTCTGTTTGTGGAATAGCTTTTTGTTTTTTTATTATTTTAATTGTAAACGGAAACGTTGAAAAGAAATCGTCCGTTTTACACAACGGTATCCCATTTTCTTACTCGTGGGATCCACAACTAGGTGTCGCCAATTGGTACGATTATCAAGGTTTTGTTAACAGAGGATCCGGCTCCGTGTTTTATAACCAACCATTCGGATGTACGGTCTTGACTAGGATTCATATTGAATACCTAAAATCCGACCAGATCTTTAAAAAAGGAAAAAACAAAGAATTCATATTCCAATTCGACCTAAAGAATATATATCTGAATTCAAAATATGTAATTTGTATATAATTTAATATCTTTTAAGGATAAATAAATCAAAATCAAATCTAATATCAGATCGGGTATAATTCAATTCCTATTCCGATTTTAATCAGATGAATATTCAGATCCATATTCGACTCATTGGATTTCAAGGGCTAATCATATTCAAGATTTTCGGGTTTAATACGGGTCGGATTTGGATAACGATCCGACCCATTGGCAGCCCTATTCAGATGAATATTGGACCAGTTGGTTGGACCGTTAAAACCCATAAACTGCAATCAATCAGGTTCATCCGTTCTCAAGACAATTAATCAATTTAATAAGATATTAGCTATCGAGGTTTGGGTTAAGAGCAACCCAAATCCAATCAGTTAAGAAACTATAATAGTAACACACACTAGAACATTTTTACCACTTCTGGAAGGCAAGGCAGGAGTGAGCTGACTCAAAACCCTCAGGCATCAACACCAGTAAAAACTAGAGCTCCTTAGAGCTCTTCCTGCCTTGGTCTTTCATATAAAAGGAATTAGAGCTCATAAGAAAAAACACTTTTCGCAGGGTATAGATTTACTCACAGCAGATAGGCTTGCGCTCTTTTTGCAGCTTCTCCCAAAGGCATAACACCTTCCTCGGGCTCTGATAGTGAGCAAGAACATAATTTGATTCACACCCAGCGTTGTAAAACCGATCATTACTGATGTATTGCACTTCTTTACCACTCTTTTTAAATTGTTCAATCCATATGCCCATTGCAACATCTTCTAGTTTAAAAAGCTGGAAAAGAAAGAAAGAAAACAACAAAAATAGAAATAAATGTTCGATTAAGCTAAGCCATACAACATAACTGAAGAATATTCTGAAAAGTTGAAAAATATTCAGTGTTATAGTTTCTTATTTCAGAGGAAGGACGCATATTGACAAGTATGCCTCAAGACAGGTTCCACTGTATAAGATGCATAGAGTTCAAATGGAAACAGTGATTTGAAGCTGTTCTGCTAAGGATTCAGATTCAGGACCGCGAGAACATCACATATGTTACTAATTCCAAAATGCATAATAATGCCTCTATTTTTTCATTTTCTTTAAAATATTTTGCTTATTGAATCTCAGATCCATCTAGCTGTAAATATAACTTAAGAGTTACATAGGGTCCTTCAGTAAATTATGTTTTCTGATGGCCCTCTTTTTTTTTCGACTTTAGTATGCCCCCTTCATTTTTTGTGACAATGTAAGCAAATCGCCTTGTTACTTAAAATAATATTGAATTGACAAAAATGCCCTCGCATGTTGTGAGACCCTTTGATGAGAAACATATGATGCTTCAAAGGAGTGTTAAATTGTGCATCTAGCTTTCATAGGGTTTAAAACTTTCATAAAGAGCTTGTAAGATCCTCTGAATTACAAGCACTCTACTGTCTATGGGTTTGTCTCTATATAAATTCAAGATAGGGATACTAATATAAATATATAATTATACGCTTTTGTGAAAACATGCAAGTACCCCTCAATGAGGTATATGACACAAGTGCCGCTTTGCATTTGGAATTTGCCAAATACAGACGACGGTAGCAAAGCTAAGTTGGGATACAACTTAGGTTGAATCAACTCAAAAACTCAATGACCCAACTTGACCTGGGTTCGAGTTGGGTTTGGTTTCTAGACATTTGGATAAGTATTGGTTATGAAATTACTAACCAAATATTAGTTTGGCTTTGGGCCGAAGCCTCAGTTAAACTGAACCAAACCAAAACTCGACCTCTAATGCATACATCTAAACAAGACCGTTTCAAACCGAATTAAAGTCTATATACACATACAGTATATGATATGAATGTCGATTATATTCCATATATGATACATGGTATGTCATATATAAATTCATAATACAATGTTTCAAAAATAGTGTTAACCCTATCACTAACCTCGGTTTGGTTTTGGGTTGCTGTGGCCCTGAATCAAACTGAATTGAGTTGCACCCTAGTGCCAAGTGCAGAGGATCTACTCCCTGTTTTACAGGAAAATCCTGGCTCCACCTCTGCATGAGTACATATTAATTCATTTATCTGTGCTGTCTAGGTTCATATTTGAATCTAGTGGTATCTCGGTAATGGTTTTTTGACACAGGAAATTTGATTCTAAAAAGGAAAAATAATAATAATAATAATAATAATAACAATAATAATAATAAAAAAATAATAATAATAATAATAGTATCAACATAAGAGAAGTGCAAGGAACTTTCAGGATTTATGTTATAGTAAATGTCTTTATATAAAGCCACGGAAAGAAGAGGAGCCCAGCAATTGAAACATATGTATCTTCATGGGGAGAATGGATTGTTCACAGTGAAGTCATTCTTCGAAGCTCTTTCCCCTAGTTACACCGGAGAGGCAGCCGATAGATTGATGTGGAAGGTTCATAGCCCTTCAAAGGTATCTTTTTTTGCTTGGTTGGCGGCTCATGACAAGATTTTAACAGTGGACTATCTCATTTCCAGAAATTAGTATCTTCCTAATCGATATGTTATGTGTAAGAGTGCCGAATCAGTTAACTACCTTCTCATTCATTGTGAGATGGGCAAGGATTTATGGTCCTTCTTATCTGGATTCGGTGTTTTGTGGGTGCTGCCGGAGGATTTGAAAAGCTTACTATTGGGGTGGAGTTGGAGGAGGAAGAAGAATAGAAGGAACATTTTATGGAACTTAAGCCCTCATGTTATTTGTTGGTCTATCTAGAGAGAGAGAAACTGTAGAGTGTTTGAAGGTAAGGAGTTACAGATTGGAGTGCTTAGAAAGAGAGTTGTTGCCCTTCTTTTTCATTGGGCAAGGGTGTTATTTTTGCGAAGTCGAGTTTGGAGATTTTGTTAATAGTTGGGGGGGAACTATAGAAGAGCTGTTTTTCGTAGTAGGGGGGTGTTTTGATATCCAGTTTGGATGTCTATACTTGTATATGGAATGACTGGCATGTAATACATTTTTTATACTAATACAATATCATAACTTTACTTATCAAAAAAAAAACAAAAACTTTTCACCATAGGCTATTCCTCTCCTCCCAAATCGATGCAACCATTTGCTCAACAGAGCCTCACTGAAGCTCCTCTGTTTTCTCACCCCAAGGCCTCTCTCTTCTTTCAGTTTACATACATTGTTCCAGTTAACCAAATGAAATTTCTTACTGTTCCCAGATCCCTCCCAAAGAAGATCTCTTTGCATTTTTTCTTATCTCTTGGCCACCAATACAGAAATCCTTAGAATAGAGGAGATAAGTCAGGATAGTGGTTAAACCATTATTTATAAGGATTAGTTTTCCTCCCTTTGATATGTACTTAGATTTCCATGTTGCCAACATTTTTGACATCCTCTCCAACACTTATCCCAAGACCTTATACTTTTGCAAGAAACACCCAATGGAATGCCCAAATTTGTGGTAGGGAGAGCTCCCACCTTACACCACAGAATAGACCTTAGTTGGTCCAAATTGGCTATATCTCCAATTCTAAACATCTTACTTTTGGTCAGATTCACCTTCAGTCCCGATGATGCCTCAAAACATAGTAAAGCATGTTAACACCTTTAATTGGGATAGTTCAGCTCCACAAAACACTAAGGTATGATCTGCAAATTGTAAATGCGATATGCCTATTAACCCATCCTCCAAGAAAATTGCAAATTGTAAATGCGATATGCTCCACATATGCACTGCGAGGCATACATGATATACTAATACTAGGTCTTAATTCTTAAACCCAGCCCCCTCTTCCTCCCGAAGCCGAAAAGCCTCTTTCCGATTGACCAAGTGAAACTTGTGCTCACCCACCATACCTTTCCATAAAATGTTCCTTTGTAACTGTTCAATGTGATCAGTTACTAAGGTTGGAATCCGCAAAATGGAAAATAAATAAATAAATACATAAAAAATGTCGTCTTGTCTCCTATTTGAGCAATACCTAGACACTCGTGGATATGTTCCTTCCTTATCTTATCTTCCCTACTCTTCCCACACATTCATCTCAACATCCTCGACTCAGTAATGCTCAGTCAATGCATATGTTGATTCTTTGTTGCCCAAATTCTGATCCATATATCATATTAGGCTTAACGGCTATCCTGTAAAATTTTCTTTTCGTTTAAGTGGAACACGTCAATCACATAACACTAAAGAAGCACCTCCCCCTAAAGACATACAGCTTTAATCTATGTGCAACATCCTCATCAAGGATTTAAAAGGATTTTAAAGAGGCTTTAGTAAGTTGGGGGTGGAAGAGGAAGAAGATAGGTAGAAGGAGGAGTTCAATTCTTTGGAATGTTTGCCCAGCGGTTATTTCTTGGTCAATTTGGTGTGAGAGGAATAGGAG
>JAUPMG010000011.1:11147812-11159231 GCA_031762675.1 Pachysandra terminalis
TGCTTATGGGTAAGCACTTACCCATAAGCACTACCAAACACATTTAATTTTAAAAAGTGCTTATATAAGCTATAAGCAGCAATAAGTACTAATAGAAGCCAGGCTAAACGCAGCCGTAGTGTTTTGATGTTCTCTCTAGACTCGACAGCTTTCCGTCAACATATATTTTCCAATATCTGAGGGAAAAAGCATCTGAAAGTAGTTTGTCTTTTATACCTTATTTTTTGTACTGGGATTTTGGTTCTTTTTCAAAGAAAGTAAAATTTTTGAAATGAAATCTAGAGAGAAGGTATATTTGTTTTACAATGTCCATGAGTCATCATACAGACCATCTTACTTTGATTGTGGGGTAGGCTCTCGTAAGCTAAGGCTGCGTTTGGCCCGGTTTCTGTAAGTACTTATTGTAGCTTATAGCTTATATAAGCACTTTTTAGAATTAAATGTGTTTGTTAGCACTTATGGGCAAGTGCTTACCCATAAATAGTAGAGGAAGGCTACCCATAAGGAGAAGCTGTTGAAATGTGTTTGTTAGCACTTATGGGTAAGTGCTTACCCATAAATAGTAGAGGAAGGCTACCCATAAGGAGAAGCTGCTGAAAAGCAGCTTCTCCCAAGCTCTTATACATTTAGCTATTTCACAACTTTAGTAATATTTTTAAAATACCTATTTTACCTCTAAACTTTCATAAACGCTTAAATCAATGTTACTTCTAAACTTTAATAATTTTTTTTATAATACCTATTTTACCCCTAAACTTTCATAAGCACTTAAATAAATGTATCTACCAAACGCTATTTGCTTCAAATAAGCAGTTTATTGTTGCTGTGGATAAGTGCTCCCATTGAACAACTTATCCAATGAGTGCTTATCCATAAGCACAAGCCGGGCAAAAGTAGCCTAATATAGGAGATCAATGCTTTGGATGAAGCAGAATAGGAAAATCACTGCCAAAACCTTTAAAAACAAAATAATAAAAAAAAAGATAAAAAAATTTGTCTACTCCAAACATAATCTACAATGAAAAGGAGAAGAAATTTTTGGTGCAGCTGAAAATAGGTATGGCATCATAGTTGAGGATTAGCCACTAATATTCACAAGTATTTGAGCATTGGGTCAGAAACCAAGGAAATTCGTCGAGCAATGAGACACATTTCACCATAATTCCTGCTTATACTCAAATCAAGTTGTGCTGCTGGCAAAAGTCGATCTCAGAGGAGCAGGTTCAAGCGCATGCTGCGGACTCCAGCTACAGACACCTTCTTTTGGAATTACTTCAGAACCGGGACCATCAGTGCTTGGTGAATAAGGTCTCGTCACTTTCTTTTTCTGCATTTCCTGTATAAAATTGTACTGGCATAAGTACATGTAGACAAAATTATAGTCTTCCGTAAGGACAGGGAGGGTAACCCATTGGCTGATTGCCTTGGTAATCCAAATTGTGACACCAAATGCAACCAAGTCGGTGCCATGTTTATATTTATCTTTCCATTCTGTCACATGCTTAATGAGACTAAAAGGTTTAGTTCTTAAAATTAAGATCGTTTAATTAGTACAACAGATTAAGAAATCAATCAGCTATGCCTCTTCCAACTTGTTGGGACCGGCAGCACAAAATTCTGTACAGTCTTCCCAGTCCATCAAGAGTCACGCCTTTAGATTAAGTTGCATGCTTCAAATCCTTCCCCATTACTTGTGATCATTTGATTGTTAGAGTTTTTGAAAATTTCAATTCATGACATGTCCTATCATTTTAATTACCTATTTCGAAGAGAACAGTTGCAACTTGCAACATGTCCTTTCATATTTCAGTACATTGAGAAGCCTGAGCTTTTAAAGCATGAATTTGAATGAATAAATGAAAACAGGCATAAGAAATAAGAATTCCAACCTTTGACTGGTTTGGTCCGTAAGTATTCATTGCTTGCTTGATTGAAGAATAAACTTGAAAGGTCTGTTGACAATCACGGCTGCATTTTATAACACGGGTTTGTTCCTTTGACTCTGTTGCTCTTGCATGTAAATAAAGAATAATATGTGAAGGTGGTGCTGTTGGATGGTCTTTTTTTCCATGTGTCAACTCCATTGTCACCAGGTCATCCCATGATACCTCCCATACTACGGAACATGGATCCTTTGCTGGGCTGAACTTCTTCTGGGCAATAATGTTAGATGGTTGCTGGAAGATATACAAGAAGATCAAATTATTATAGTTTTTCCCTTTTGAGTGCGAGATAGTGATTGATGTAGAGGAGGTTAGAATAGGGCTGTAAACGAGCCGACCCAGCTCAGCTCAGGCTCGGCTTAGGCTCGTTAAAAAAATTTAGGCTCCGAGCCAAGCTGAGCTTTGCCCAGTTCGGCTCAGGCTCGTAAAAGCTCGGCTCGCAAAATATTCAGTTCATAAAAAATCGACATTGTAAAAAAGCTTAGATTAAAACAACTGTTTTAACATTATAGTTGATAACTGCTATTATATGTAATATAATATTTTAACGTGTGTGTTTAATATTAATACTTAATATAAGATATAAGAATATGAACGTATAATCACATATACAAACTGAGCCGAGCCTGGGTAGGCTCGGCTCAAGCTCATTAAAATAATGAACTTTTTTTCGGGCTCAGGCTCCGCTCGCGAGCCTAATTTTAGAGCTCAAGTTTGGCTCAAACGAGCCGAGCCCGAGCCTGAGCCGAGCTAGCTCGGCTCATTGACATCCCTAGGTTAGAAACCTAAAATCCATGCAACCTGAATTTGACTTACCTGTAGTAGTATAACTCTTCGATGAGTGACTACAAGAATTTTTCCTTTTGGGAGTAAAAAATGGTCTTCGTAAGCATCTGACAAAGCGAACTTTCCCCGTACTTTAAAGAGGTCAACCTGGCTGAAAAATGAACCCGACTCTGCTAGCTGTAAGATAACCTTCATGATAACACAGCAAGAAGATTCAGAATGGTGCTACAGTATGAATATGAGGTAACACAAGCAGTTGATCAACTCAATACCAACTTAACATTTATGCACAAGGACAGAGACAATTGATTGGAATCAGTGGCTATTGCCTGGTATCAATTCATCCAAACATGGAAAAACCGAATACCAAACTGCTCAAATTTTGCACTTATATTCCATCAACTACCACCGATTACTTTTTTGTTATCATATGGAACAACCAACTGGTAGATTTCTCTCTCCCTCCCTCCCTCAACATTTATGCACAAGGACAGAGACAATTGATTGGAATTGGTCCCTCCCTCCCTCCTTAACATTTATGCACAAGGACAGAGACAATTGTTTGGAATTGGTCCCTCCCTCCCTCCCTTCTTAACATTTATGCACAAGGACAGCGACAATTGATTGGAATTGGTCCCTCCCTCCCTCCTTAACATTTATGCACAAGGACAGAGACAATTGATTGGAATTGGTCCCTCCCTCCCTCCTTAACATTTATGCACAAGGACAGAGACAATTGATTGGAATTGCTCCCTCTCTCTCTCTCTCTCTCTCTCTCTCTCTCTCTCTCTCTAATCTATTTTTTCCCTCTTGCACACACCTTGCACATGCCCTTCGCTATTAAGAAATAATTGCATGTATTTAAAGAAAAGCACGACAATCTTTGTGTTATTGAGAAATTTTACGCTTGTAGCTTTTGTGAACATTATCACTGCAGCATGTCATGAATATATCTGGAATACAGGCTGGTAGGTCATCTATTTTTCTTTCCTCATCTCTCCCCTTCCATTTTATAGATTTATCCAGCTATTTTTTAATCTCTCTATCTCTATATTTAGTAACACTTAACTTTGTTGAAAAAAATGGGAATTACTTGGTCACCTTATAAACAGCTATGCTATAAAAAAAGGATAAAGAGTTATTTATTTTAAAAACTACCTGTCCTTGTGCTTTGTACTCATCATAGGGGCGGAGCAAATTGTCACCACTAATCACTCGAGGCAATCTCCTGCGAAGAAGTTGTTCTTCTGAAGTTAAAGTTGATGCTATTTTCATTCTCACAGCATTCGCACCTTCAGTAGTTTTTGACAGAAGATCCAACACTCCACTAACAGGCTGTGCAGCTGCACCTATTAATCCTTTACCAACACCCTGAACAAAACCTTCAACACCAGAAGACTTTGCACCTTCAAGAGGCTTTGTCAGAATGCCAGTAACCCCTCTGAAGAAGCCCTTTGCAAGGGCTCCACCTCCCTCTCTGATAACGTCACTAATGTCCTCCACACCTTTGTTTTCCTGGAAGAAAAATAAAAATAAAAATCAGTAACAGAAATGATATTAACTGTCATAACATACATCTAGAAGATATCTTATATACCAAAGAGCAACGACAACAAGGACACATGCAGGGATGGAACAACCATATGAGGGGCTTTTCATATGGGTTGATGTACACTGAAACTTCAACTGATCAGTTGATCATAACAATATGTTTTGGACTTTTTCCTGTCTCACCAATATTTTCATTCTATAAAAAAGAACATACGAGTTCAAATTGTTGCAATAATCTGACTGAGACATGTTTCAGAAATATATTCGGTTGGGCCATCTATTGCTAGGCCCAACCACTGGCACGTTAGCTACATATTAGTGTAAACCATCTTTGTAGGCCCTTGTGGTACATCCTAACTTCATAAGATCTCTGTGATGCAGAAAGTGGTGAACATGCTCAAAAAGTAAGTTTTTTAACGTCTTAAACCTGTCTCTGACGGCTTTGTATAAACTTCTTGTCCATTGATAGAGCTGCAACACCTTTGCTCATATGTCCAAGTGCACTGCTTGCATTTCCAAGTATATCGACACCCGAAAGCAGTTGAAGAGGCTGGCTGAGAAGATCCTTTTGAATGTTTGAAATAGTGTTACTAATAATAGCACTTTGCCGCATGCATATTTCTTCATGAAATCTTTGATTAATCCTGACCTGATGAATATACATTAAAATAACTTAATAGTCAAATTTTCTGAAATGCCTGATATACAAAGAAGAAAAAATAATTTCAACCTCCCATAAGCTTCTCTTGCAAAGATTCTCAAGATTTGTGGCTGATGTTTCACGAACAGATATATTATCTCACATATATATATATATATATATTTTTGATCAATAACTAGTACCTGTAGTTCTACCCCCAACAATAATACATCTAATAAAGATTCCCTTAGCTGGTCAGAAGGATGGTATTTTATTCACATACTGGTAGAAGAGGCTCACTTGCAGGCTCATGGACCCTCATCTCATAGGACCCACCACAAACATCCTATGCTTAAAAATCCTCATGATCAGTCCATTGCATTGATCATATCTCTCAGATTTTTATTCACATACTCTTGATTTGTTTACAAAATCTTTCTATTTCCTAGAAAAGAAAATTTTAGAAATCATATGGGATGGGAGTGAAGTATTGGTAAACATTGAGAACAAAGAGATCCTCACATGTGACCACTTCTGTTATTGTGGATTATCATCAATAAGGAGGGAGACATTAAGGAGCTTATTCACAGTGAACTAATGCTTCTAGAGTGTTACAGGCTGATTTATATCATTCAAATTGAAAAGAAATTCAATAACAGATATTAGACCTGCTATGATGTATGGAGCAGAAAGCTGTTCAACTAAAAAGACAAATAATCATAGCAAATGCACTAGTTGTAATACATTTGACAGAGGCACTGCATGCCCAGGGGATGAGTATAGCCGAGATGGGGATGTTAAGATGGATGTGTGGGAAAACTAAGAAAGATAAGGTAAGGAGTGAAGTTATTTGAGAGAGTCAAGGAGCAGCCCTAGTTGGGTAGAAAATAAAGTTTTGAGATGGTCTTGGCATGTGAAATGAAGACCAATGGAGGTGCAAGTTAAAGCAAATTGAAGGGTACAAAAGTACTGGAGAAAGACTGAAAAGGACATAGAGTCAATCATAAATAATTTAAGGAAACAAAATCTAATTGTAGAAAAATGCTTTGACAATTTGGAATGGAGGAATAAGTTTCATGCTGCCAACCACAAGTAGAAGCATTATACTATATTGTATTCTAATGTCTCTAACAGAGATATAAATTCTCATAATTTCACGACATAAAACTTACTGGCATATTCTCGGTGTTCCCCAATGCAGTCATCAATGATGACCAAAACCCAAGTACACCCCTCGGCCGTTGACTTGGTGACATAGCCATTGATACTTTGAACCGGATTTCCGAGATGTTAAGAACTCTGTTATTCAGGAAATATTAGTACAAAAAATCCAAACCAATTCAGAAAAAAAGCCACAATTTGCCTGCTTAGTTTCAAAAGGTCTTTTTTTTTTGCCCTTCTTCTTTTGCATACCCAATTTGTATGATTTGATCGACTGAAACAGCAGTTGTTTGAGTATCATATAGCCTTTTGAGATTGATTTGCTGGATCATTTCATGAAAGCGCCAAATGATTGGTTCATGAATCTTTATCAGAAATGCAGAATTTTCAGGACCCTGGATTGGAAGGAATATTCACAAATAAAGTCATAGAAGATTAGTAAATATAACACTGAATTTCTCAAAAAATAAAAAGTTATTGAAAATCTATTATATGTTGGCCACATGGTCAGTGTGTTTTTGGAAGATGTCAACACATGTCCGATGCAAGGTTGGGCAAATATGAACAATGTTATATTTATTTGCTTCTGAGTACCATGCATATCGTGCAATATAATTTTTATTATTTCATGCCAATTAATAACTTATAAGGTGCATAATGCCATGTGTATATTGTGGTCGTAGTATTAGCAGTGTCCACATGTCTGAAATAAGTGGGGTTGACATCTGGAATCCTCTATCCATGTCAAAATGTGATACAAGTGTCTATGTCCACGGATCAAAAGAAAAAGAATTTATGATGTGGTTCACATACATGGAAACCAATATAGGGGTAGACACATAAATCTAGTGATCCATAGGATTGCAGCGTCATAGATAATTTCAAGATGTAATCAATCTCCTCTCCAACTCTTTGTGGCCTGAAGAGAACAGGCATTGGAGTTAAGGGCAACTGGTTATCCACTTGCATCCCACGCATCCGTAATTTGAACCTGTCATGCAAACAATATGGGAATATCACTGAATGATCAAGTATTTAATCTTCTGAGGATTTGTCTGTGGGTAAGGATGCTATACAGATTAACTTGTTCATCCCTAATTTACAAGTTACTTCAGAAGAAGCAGATAGTTGATTAAAAGAAAATCTTACCTACTAATTCCAGATCCTAATCCTGTTGAATATGATAACAGCAGATTCTGCACTGACAGATATAATATCTCCTCAGGTGTATGATCAATAACGGATATTCCTAATTCCGCCAGCTCAACAATAACATGAAATTCAAAATCTGATGTGGAAAATGATTGTTGATTTTGAGAATCACTTGTAGAATGTTGTGAAAAAGATGTTGGGTCGTTTCTGGTCATAATTGCAGAGAGTTCATTTTCCGGCATCCAGTCACTAATCTTGATGACATTCATCTTCTCTTCTTTTATAACAGTAACACGTAGAGCCCTAGAAGGTCCACCAGTTACATGGATTGGGTGGTGATCAAATATCTCATCAATATTGTATTTCTCTGATTTTATGGGGTGAGTTCCCTCCACCAACACTTCTAGTAACCGTTGTCTGCCAAGATCTTCCCAAAAAAATGAAGCAGCTGAATTTGGAAGAAGACATTGCCATGAATCACTGGTTCCATCAATTTGTCGAAAACGTATTGGTAAAAACATCGAACGATTTTCAACCCTGTTGATAGACAATTGAAATTTAAGAAGTTACTATTGCAGAGAAATGAGCAGATGGAAAAAAAAATGCACAATGAAAAGTAAGGAAAAATTTTCTCAAATTTTCTTAACGTGCCACATCTTATATGAAGAGCACTCTAAAAGCTTCAGTTCTGAACAAATATAGAACTGCGTTGAGAATAACTGTGCTTAAAATTCTAAAAGAAAGAGAAGTCATAGCATGTTGAGAATTTTGAGAAGTTGATACAGATGATCTAGGAAGAGCTGATTATGAATGTTTTAATATCTGTATATATTTATATACACATGCATACATATACTATACAGACATGCATACCCACCCACACACACAGGAAAAAAAATGGGTTAACTTCAATTAAACCTGTAAGGACTCAACATCGAATCCGAGCGGAAAACAACTTCATAGCGTGAGATTTTAGTTCCACTTCGCACTTCTATTCTTATATGCATATGATCAGTTCCCATTTCACTTTTCAAGGAAACACGCATCATGCCTTCATTTCCAATGCTAAACGGAGTACTCCACTTGTATCCATCTACCCGCAACTGAAGTCAGAAGAAAGTTACTCTAAGGGAAATTACACAGTATATAGTTAAATGGCGGAAGCCAAAAGTCAACTTCATTTATTGGCACTGACCTTTAACAGTTCAACTTGGGCTGAAGATTTCCATTTAAATGGTTTGGGAGGATCAGTGGGATGAATCCATTCTACTGCTTGAGTATCACATTGCTGCAGATATATGCTGTGGCCAATCCTATTGATAAATAAAGTTTGTGGTTGGACATGAACAACCTGCAGATAAATCATTTTAACACTTGCTATCAAAACAATACAATCATAGATCAGTAAATATCAACAAAACATAATAACCTATTTATCATTCCAGTTGGAGGGTTACAGTTGTAATCCAAACAATTTTTTTGGATCATGTGTAGGCTGGCCATATTGCTGTAGATAGACGGGAGGTGTAGAATGGGATTCAGGCAGCTGATCCCCAAATAGTTGGAATTTGGGACAAGGACTGGACTAACATCTAAAGAGCAGATCCTTAACATGGAAATTTATATTTGTACACAGGCATGAGATTAGAATTGAGAATGCCTTAGGTGCTTCAAGGTTCCACTTACGGCATCAGATGGGAATAAGAAATAGATTATCTATCACACCGTCTTAAACTTGTATGACAGTGGTTTAAAGGTTGTTGTCCAGGTCAAATCCCACATGTGCTGTAACTCAAAAAATAGTGACAGACTAAAGACTTGATTTCAAGATAAAAGGAAAGGTTGAAAAAAAAAAAGAAAACAAGATACAATACGGAGAGCATCCATCATGTGATAAAGTATCACTGCAGGACATATATCTGCCTCAAGACTTTCATGTTATTCTGATTCACAAGATGAGTTTACATAAAAAAACAATTCTGCCATTTTCAGTCAACTGTATGTTATGTAGACCCACTAGTAAGATGACACTCTATATATGCCTTTTAAGTTCAAGAAGAGAGAAATATAAGCACATGTTCACAAACTAATACTTCCAGTGCCAAGCTATTTTGTGCCTGGAAGACCCTAGGGTGCAGAAACTTCAAGTTAGAAGGGAAATGCACCAGGTGCCGAGCAGATGCCCATTGGATTTCTATAAATAAACAGTGGCAAAAAGCATAATGAATTTTATCTATTTGACACAGTTTTGATTTTTAATTAAATATATAACATCTCAAACTACATCACTTTTTCTAATTTGGAATTCAGTGTAAGGAAATGAAGACACAGTGCCAATTCACTCCCGTTACCAAAATGAAAGTTTCATACTAAAAACACAATGATTCCTCCAAGACCATGTCCTCGAGTTAATTATTGGGGCTTTAATTGGTGCATGAATGATGACCTTCAACTTTACCAAGACTCCCACCTTACTCTCTTATACCTAAAGTTGAAAGACTTAATATGTTCAATTGGCAAAGGAAAGAGCTTATCTGTTGAACTCGACACCACTGCTTCTCCTCCCAAAGGGAAAAGTGAAGTAGAAGCAAAGAGATAACTATAAGGGAAACCTAATAAATGATTTAATGTCTTTTCATTTTTTTTCTCATTCCCAGGAGATACTAAATGTCTTTTCATTTGTTTGTCGTTCCCAGGACCAGATACTTTACAGGTTATAGCAACCGCAGTGTGAATCCTGTTTCTCCATTCCAATCTGTCAAAAACCATATCTTCAAAGTTTATTATAACATTATGCGCCAGTCAATTTCCAATCATATTTTGGACAAAGCAATCCCTGGCTTTAAATTGAACTGCCCAGACAGATGCAGGATTACACTTCTCATATGCATACCATTAATCGCTCTTTAAGGATGAAATGAAACCATCCTATGGCTCTGTTCGTTTTGCCAGAAATTCAAGGAAAAGTAAATATTTTCTATAATTTTTTTAATTAGAGTGTTTATTTTGCCAGAAAACTCTTAACGTTCTCCAACAGATTTTTTCTACTTCAGCTTAATTTCTGGAAAACAACTTCCGGATATGACTTTGGGAAGTTATTTCCAACTGAGTAGTACCAGTTACCGCTATGAAATGTCTACCTATGAGTCTCTCTTCTCTAGTTCATTATCTATTAAAAATCAGAAAGAAAAACATAAAAGAGATTCCGTTGGTTTTCCAAATTGCCGGAGGTTGTTGGTTACACCTCCCTCCCTCCCTCTCTCTCTCTCTCTCTCTCTCTCTCACTCACACACACACACGCACCCACACACACACACACACCCACACCGGAGTAGCTAAGCAAGAGATTTACCTTTTAAAGTGTGGGGTGACCACTGCAAATCCCTCCCTCCCTCACTTAACCTGATAAAGTATGGGGTGACCACAGCAAATCCCTCCCTCCCTCCCTTAGCTAAGCACCCTTAGCTAAGCAAGAGATTAACCTGTTAAAGTATGGGGTGACCACTGCAAATCCCTCCCTCTCTAAACCTGTTAAAGTATGGGGTGACCATTGCAAATCCCTCCCTCCCTCCCTCCCTCACACACACACACACACACACACCGGAGTAGCTAAGCAAGAGATTAACCTGTTAAAGTATGGGGTGACCACTCACCACTGCAAATCAATGGTGATGGTCAATTGAGAAAGGATTTGGTTTGATCAGATTATGCCGATAAATGAATCAATGAATCCGGCATCATTAGTTGATCTAAAAGAACAAGTTATGGTTTTATAATTGAGTGGTTTGATATTCTGAATTTTTTCCTTATCCGTCCCACACACCGGAAAACATAAAAATTAAAATACTTTCCAGTAAAAATATTTTTCAAAATTTTATTTTCCTAGAACAAACACACCTAAGGGGCTTTCCTGAACTGGTCTAACTTTATATATGCAAATAGTTAAATTTATGAACGAAAAATAACTTTTCTCCATTAAATTAAGTTGCGATGCAAGAGGAAGCATCAAACAATTATCCAATGAAGTTGAAATTTATCATATGCAGTGAAAATAATGTATATTTAGTTTCATGTAGCGATAGCATATTATAGAAATGCATCCAAGATGTAATTAGCAATATGGAGGAGTTAAACCTTTGTTCTGTCTGACGTCGTGTTAAGTAGTGCTGAAAGCTTGTAGTAAGAT